>QKQZ01051630.1:0-14977 GCA_003595255.1 Solenopsis fugax
AATTCATTTGATCACTAATCAACCAAACTTTGGTTGATTTTACAAAACATTTTTCTCAGTGTATAAAAACATCTAAACCTACCGTCGCTACTTCGCCGATTAGCTCGCGGGACAATTACGTCCCATTATTTCTCGCGTTTCATATTAGCACAATCTATTAGCATTCGATATTATAGAAGCGATCTGACAGGAGACTGAAGGTTGAGTTCCGCTCGCTCTATCGATCGCCCCGCCTATCAAATTGCTTCATTTACTTTCATGCTCCATCTATTCAAGTAATATCACATTTTATTTCTTACATCCTGCTTTTGTATCTGCATCGCGTAGAACAATGCGAGACAACTCGGCGGGAATTGATTTGCGAAGAAGAGACCAAGCCGTAATAAAGGGTGGGCTGCAACCGCTCCGGGCGCTCGCTGACGCGGCGTTAATTGCAAAAGCACCGAATGACGGCTACGGGCATCGGTCGCATCACGTCGCGTCGCATCGTCTCGAATCACGCTCTCGAGCGCAACGACGCTACGCGACGCGACGCGACTCGATTGGGTGGACGCCTTCGCGCTCTCGCCTGCTGTGCCTACACATAGTTGCTAAATATTATTTAGCGGCGTGAGCACGCGCTAGGTAGCAGGAACAATTGCTGCTCCACGACGACGTAGTAGTACGTAATGACGCGACTACCGCAAGACGCCGCCGTCGCACCGTGAACCCTATAATTACGCTTCCGTCCTATTACATGCCCGGCGATTGCGGCGCGCGAGATTCGCTCGCTCGCTCGCTTTGCTTCTGCCCTTCCTCTTTTCAGATTCGCCGTTCTTGCTTGCGCCTTTTGCGCGAGAATAATGTGCTTTTTCGCACGCGGCCGGATATTCGTAAAAGTTCGACGAGAGACCTGCGATCAGAATCCGATTACGTCGATTATTATCGGGGTTGGGATCATTGATTGAAGTGATTCGAACGGTTAATAATCTCTCACAGCGGAGGTAGACAAACTATGATGATAATAATGACGATAATGACTTTATTGCTACGATAAAAGTGAGGTGCAGCTTTAGGCTCCATCTTTCACGGTCCAACCCCGGTTATCGGTTTGTTAGTATACGGAAAAAACAATTTTGATGATATACAGATCTAAAAATAATTATGTTGGACCATTTAAAAATCGGTCGTTTAACATCCGATTTAATACTAATTTTTTTCTGTGTAGCAACCATTCCGTGCATCGGATGTTTAACTTGGTTGCTACACAGAAAAAAATTAGTATTAAATCAACAATTTATTGTTTCATATATAAGCAAGAATATAAAATCTTCTTGGAAGAATTTATAATCATGAACAGAAGTAATTTGCTTACATGAAGAAAATTTTTCTCTTAGTGAGACAACAAATGTGATTTGTTGTCATTATTTCTACAAATATTTCTTATAGGTACTGAGATTTGTTGAATTAACAAAATCTTTTCTCTCAGTGCAGCAACATTATCATACTTGGGCGACCTACATAATTATTTTAATAACCCAACATAAAATTATTTTCTAATTTGTATCTAGCTAAAAATTTTTAGCTAAATTTTAGCTGCAGTAAAATTGTTTATCGTCTGATATGGAATAAAATAATGAACAAAAATTGGATTTGCTATAATTGGATTAACACAATAATAAAAATATTCCAAAAATAAATTTTACAAAGGCATAACTGGAATAGATTACATAGCACGCGCCATGTCGCATTTAAAATTTATTTTCCTCTTGCGCGGTTGCCTTCAATATCTAATTACGATCTTCCTTCTCAAATTTCTTTATAATACATTAACATATTAAAAAATGCAAATGTTTAAAATAATTATATTCAAAGTAAAACAAATTTCTCACGCGATACAATAATGATAACCACTAGTTAGTTCCTTAATCTCGCGAGCGTGTGAAAATGATGCATCGTACGTTGAATTGATTTCGACGCGAAACATACGAAAAAATCGGCATCGTTAAGAAAGAAAGAAAGAAAGAAAGCTCGAGGATGCGTTAACGAGCGTGCCGAAAAAGCGACGTGCAGAAATAGAAGGGAGATCGGAACGGCACGCAAGGTGGATTCCCGTCGTCTTCGTATCTAATCAGAGACGCCGGAAGAGAGGACGTTGTCGTGGCGCGTATGTACATGCGTACATTCTCCCGTATATACAATACATACGTACGTGGCCTTATGCCACGGCGCGGCGCTCATTAACATGCATTCACGCCGCAATATTTATCGTCGGTTGTTACCTGCGCGATGCGCTAGCCGAGGTGCCCGCAGATCCGACCGCGTGTCCAGATCCTAGATAAATCCGCCGTGAAACGCGGTACGTCATGCACCAACTGGGGTCATCAACTCTCCAACGTTTTTCTCGTCAAAAATTGGTACTGTAGCTAGTAATTTCGTTTTGCGTTCCTACGGACCGACTCGTCAACGAAATTCACATTGTATTATATGTAAACGATACTCGATTACAGGTGAAACTTTGCCTCTTGCCTCTTACATTTGCAATCGCGAGAAGTAAGATATATCACTGCAAAAGTTGACTTTTTGGTCCCCGATACGGAACGCGTTAGTAGAGAAACCCCGCGTCGATCAGACGCGTGACGCGCATCGTGAAAACTCGCGTGTACCGTTGTTACCACGCTTGGACGACGGTGGTGTTGTGTTTCTACATCGTGCGCTATTACGCGTTCGATCGATGATAATAAATCGATCTATCTGAAATCAGGTCGCAGAAACGATGGCTATCGTTCGAAGACGGATGGTTTCGCTCCTTCTCGCACTTTTATCATCGATACTTTCCTAGATGCTGCGTCGCGATAATATGACGCAATATTGCTTGATTGTGTTGCGTTTATGAATAAATTGATACGGGAAAGAATTTAATAACAATAAGCATATATAATACAACACGTAATAGAGCAAATAATGGAGCAAAGATTAATGTAAATTTTCCGAGATTTCAAAACTAATGCATTCAAAAATTCGACATCGTTTTTGAAGAGATAACGTTTACAACGATAACACAGGCACACAAAAAAAGTATCATGTCCGAGAGATTAGACCATGTATACTGAGAGAAATCGTTTGGTAGTATAGTGATCAAATGAATTTTATAGTTACTGGTACCAAAAACTTTGTTACATTTAACAAAAAAATCAAAAACTTTTTGTAATTTGTTGTATGAAAATAATTATTTGGTTAAGACTATAAATTATTTGGTCAAAACAACTATATATTTAGTAACCATCACTATAAAATTCATTTCATCACTAAACAACCAAACTTTGGTTGATTTTACAAAACATTTCTTTCAGTGTATCTCTATGTATTTTAAGGCTCTGAAACCGAATATGACCTCAGAATTGCGCCATCAGATCAGAATTTTTTTACCCTCAAAAAATTATCAAACATTCCTTAAAATTACACTATTCAGCCCGATTATAAAAAAATCCTGATCCGATGGCGCAATTCTGAGGTCATATTCGGTTTCAGAGCCTCAAAATACATACGGATACATGGATCTAATCTCTCGGATATAACACTTTTTTTGTGTGGCTGTGTAATTATAATAATTTAAGATTTTTCTCTTAAATAAAGAATTCAAATACAATAGACTATCTTTCCTTAATTATCTCAAGCATTTAATGCAGCGTCCGAATATAGTCTTGAATATTTTTCTGAAATTCCAGAGTATGTGCTTCAATGTAAAATTTTTTTTATAACTCTGTTACCATTTATCACGATCTGTCCGATCAATCAGTTCGCACGGCCGTAATCAATTATCAGATACCTCTTACTAAATTTATCCGTGTAAAAGCGCTGACGTAAATCGGCTGCATTATGTTACGTTCTGCCAGATCGTGTACAAGCGCAGTGTATAGGGGCATTAATTATGACACTGGCAATAGTAATATCAGTTTTCACAATCTCGCTAATGAGATCAGCAACAGCAACATATATCTCCGCGGATGTAAACCGCTGAACCGCGATTCTCGTTATATTACGATGCCACGCTCGCGGTGAACTCTCCGCAACGACATCAACGACCGACGACCGCGGACGTGTGCGGTTATAAGTCCGGAGACGCAGCAGATTCGAAGAGATTCGTCCGCGGGACGACTCGCGCGCGCACGATCACGCATGCAAATGCGTGGCGTCCGTCGTGGCGCGCACAAAGGCGAGATCGATATCAGTTTTTCAGCCGGTCGGGATTCCGCCGAGGCCGAAGTCGTCCCCGCGGGATCGCGGACGTCCGCGCAGCGCGCCGGATAACGATCTGGTTAGCGATGACAGCCGCGCGTTTTGCGTTTCGCCCAGCGAAAGGAGACGCCGCGCCGCGCCGCGCGCATTGAATTATACGGCCTTATACAGCCGGCGCGGCGTGTTCGCCGGTGCGTTCCCCGCCGGCAAGTGCAAGGGAACGCGAGGGGGACGACACGCTGAGCACCGGGCGTATGCTAATCGGCCGGGCGGGCGCGTCAAGGCTTTCCTCCGCACAACAGCCCGGACCCGGGTTCGGGGTAAAAGAGCGCGACGCGACGCAACGCGACGCGACGCGACCGACCAACCAACCGACGAGAGAGCAGATAAGCTTAGCGCGCCTCTTTATAAGGCGCAACGACGCGCATCCTGTGTTGCCGGCTTCTGAAAACGGAACTCTGGTGCAACAAAGTTGCGGCGGCGACGATTCACGCTCGGCCTTTGACTCAGCGAGATTCGAAGTTGACCGATTCGTTCGAGGGGCACGGAACAGTCCCCTCGCGCTGTTATCGCGATTGTACATATAATTACAAACGCACCGTCTATAATTATAAGCAGGCTCACGCGGATGTGTGCACCAGATATAATTACGATCCGTAAGCGCGGAACAGTAGAGACAGTATACACTGAAAAAAAAGACTGGTTTTAACTACCAAATGTATTGTGAAATAGTATCAATTAAATATTTGGTCAATGTAACCAAAAGTAATTTTACTTTTCTAAATATTTAGTAACTTATACCAGATTTGATGCTTACTAAATATTTAGTAAAATAAAATTATTTTTGGTTACATTGACAAAATATTTAAGTGATATTTCACTATACATTTCGTAGTTATAACCAGACTTTTTTTCAGTATATAAAAACGACAAATTGACCTTTCGATGCAGGGAAAAGACATTCTGAACGAAATTAATTTCGATTCCAAGCGTGCTATATAATTATCGTTCACGCTAAGAAGCTGATTTAAAAACGGCAGCAGTTCGTCAATTCTTAATCGTCAGTATGTGGAATACGGCCGAAGGCGATAGCTAGAAATAAACGCACGTTATCGGGCACTGACAAAGCTTTCCACGACGATTACGAATAAATGACGGGTAATCATCGGGGAATGAGGGTCTGTCTGTGTTCCAGGAATACATTAATAACGTCATTTCTTCAAGTGAATCGACGGCGCGGCTTCGTAATGATTACGTTACGTGCCAAAATGCGGTCTTACGTCCTCTCCCTTACAATGAGAATATGGCACTCGTACGGCGGCAGCTCGTACGTCGGACTCTTCCCTCGTTCCGGACGTTTCGACGGACGACTGCTCTCTCGCGTACGCCTGATCCCCCGTTTTATTGCGCTTTACGGAAATTTATTACCTTGCGGTCCCAGCGCGCGTGTTATCGGTAACATAAAGAACGAGGAACGACGCTAGGATTTCGCAATTTCTCAGCAGACGCGCGAAATAATGCGTAACAATTCGTTTGTGAGGCGCAATGAGGTACCTTCGTCGCTGCGCTAATTATGTAATGCGAGCGGAGAGCTTATAATTGCATAGGTTTTTGCAGCCGGCGGATAAAAACGCGGAACCGCGTTTGAATCACATCTACGATGCTCGGCAAGATAATCGGATTAAAAATGAAGATCTTCTCAGATAAATCCGCTCACAATTATAATTTAATTAAGATGTTTCTTACGCGTCATGACGTTCCAATTCCCGTGACGGATTAGCGTCACATTTCTCTTCTTTAATACGTTAGCTCTTTACTACAATAAAAAGAACAGATAAATATCAATCGTAACTGTAAATTTAAAAAAACCTCTTCAGATTTAAAAATAAGTAAAACTCTTCATTAACGTTACAAAATAAATAACATAAGCAAAATTAATTTCTTAAATTGTCGAAAATAAAATAACTTAGACAAATTAAAAAATTCTTTAAAAATTGAAGAATAAAAATCCTTTTAAATTAAAAAAAGTAAGTAAACTTCTTTTTTTGTTAAAATTAAAGAATAAGTGACATAAAAGCAGAAATAATTTTCTGTATTTTATGGAAAATTCAATATTTTTGAACACGATTGTAATAAGTTGTAATTGCGTTCATCTGAAATCATGAGTATTTGCAAAAAAATTCATGAACTGTCTCGATGCAGCAAAGTGCAATTAAGATTAATTACCACTAATGATTTCATGGCACAATGATCAACGCACGAACTCAACGATTCAATATTTTTAACATCTCTCGTAGTGAATGAGAACGACTGTACACGTTTCAGAACAGGGCGTAACGCAAGCGACGAAACTATCTCGTTATGCAGCGAGAGGATCCGCAATCTCGAGGGGAATCTTTTCGCTGAAACGCGAAGGGCGCGCGTGTTGTATGGTCGACGATGCGGCGACGGCGGAGGAGGACAGACCGCGTTTTGATCGGACGGATTAACGCGAAAATTTACGTTTGGTGCGCGCGAAAACGAGACGTGAGCTACCGTGCTAGCTGGGAGCGACGTCTTCATCGTTCAGCCGCGGCGGAGAGCAACTCCGCGCCTTCCGTGTAGACAATAATTATCAGGCGGCGGACTCAGGTAGCCGCTCCGGATGCAACGGTACGTCGTGCAGATGCAAATAAAGGTGATCTACGGCGGTGCAATCGCGCTCGGTGGGCAGCTCACGATGGCCAGGCGTCGGGCTCCTCCGTTTCTCACGATGCAATTCGCAGAGAGAAAGAGAGAAAGAGCGAAGGGAGAGAGAAGGAGACTGGATCGTCTCAGATCGTATCGAGGGAACGAGAAAATCACCACCGTGATCTGAAAAGAGGCCCCGATTCGTTGCCTCTGATCTGTCGTAATCAAGTGGACGCGCGTTTGATATAAATATTATGAAATACGTGGCCGGTGCTGAGCGGCGCTATAAGGTTCGTTTCGCGACCGGAAAGATAGCATGAAAATTATTAGCCCGAAGCTAGGTTCACTTGGCGTCGGGTTATTACGTCGTTGAGAGGATATTCCGCGTAACGCTAACAACGGTTTCGAATCTCCCGCAATCTCCGTATAACACATTTATTAGGGTATGGTTTGTTGTGCGTAAAGGCAAAGAGAATAAATTTAAAAGATATACTTAACAAAATTATGCCCATTAGTGACAATCATCTCATAAATTTAATCAAAACCATTCCAGAATTTATAAGTATGTCACTGAGAGAAATGTTTGGTAAAATCAACTAAAGTTTGGTTGAATAGTGATGAAATAAATTTTATTTACAATTACTAAATATATAGTTGTTTTGACAAACAATTTGTAGCCTTAATCAAATAATTATTTTCATACAACAAATTACAAAAAATTTTTGGTTTTTTTGTTAAATGTAACAAAGTTTTTGGTACCAGTAACTATAAAATTCATTTGATCACTATTCAACCAAACGTTAGTTGATCTCACCAAATGATTTCTCTCAGTGTAGATTAGCCATTTTATGTCACTCGCTTTTGTTTGTTTTTATTAAAATGTAATCAAATTAATCACAATCAAAATTATAATCTGAACACAGAAAAAAATTAGTATCAAATCAAGAATTCATTGTTTCATATATAAGCAAAAATATAAAATTTTCTTGGAAGAATTTGATAATCTTGATCAGACATAATTTGCTTACATGAAAAAACAACATTTCTTTATATTAGCAAATTATGTCTCTTTGAGATTATAAATACTTCCAAGGAGATTTTATATTCTTGCTTATATATGAAACAATGAATTGTCGATTTGATACTAATTTTTTTTTCTGTGAAGAGAAATCATTATTTATAGGAAGATTTAGGAAAGGAGAAATTAGGTAGTCAATTTTTTCTGAATGTCCGAAATATTTTATCTTGTAAGATCGATGAGAAATAGCTAACCGCGAAGAATTTCATTGACGACGACACAGCAGAACGTAACCTTCCTCAACCGGGCGTGCATCGACGAAACGATTTAGTACTCCGGTCTCGTCTCCTCCTCGCCGCCTTCTTTTACCTCTCTCTCTCTCTCTCTCTCTCTCTCGTTATCGATCTCGTCGCCAGTGTGTTGCAGAGGGTCGTTTCTGGCCTGAGGTACGACGCACGCGCCATGTTCGCGTAATGACAGGCCAGCCGTAGCACGATGCTTCGTAAAAGTGTCAATTCCGCTGTTACGAGATACGCCAGGCGGCTAAAGCTACAACCGGGTAGACCAGGTAGACTAAAGTGTACGACTAGGTTTCTTCGAGGACGCGACAAACCGCGGAAAGAGAGAAAAAAGAATGAGAAAGACAGAAAGAGAGGAGGGGGGACAGAGAGAAAGAGAGAGAGAGAAAGAAAGCGACCCTGGCACAGCCAGGAACGTACGCGTACACGTCTGAAAACGGGTACGTAATCAGGCGTAATTAGCCTGTTGTGCCGCGGTAAAAGGCCGCGTGGAGAGAGAGGAATAGGTGACTGACCCCTCGCCTCGGGCGGGGTTCACCGTGGGGTCTCTGGCAGAGGTCGAAAGGAGTCTCCTTCCACTTCTCCCCCGTGCCCCATCTCGACAGTCGCGGTCTCTCCCACCTTTTCTCGAGGTTCGACCCTTCCCCACGTCCCCACCGCCAACTTCTTACCGTACCGAGTACGTTCTATTCTATCACTGGTAATTTATCCCTCTTCTCTCGATGTCCTTATCCCTATCTATCGTTCGTTTTGCTAGCTATCGTTCTGCGTTTTTTTTTCTGTCGCAGAAGGCCAATGGCCCCGTCGCGGTTACCTGCGAGAGTCACTGCGCCGTCGCGAACAATTTTTTTGCGCCGAAGTCAACATCGAATTCTTTACAGTGCACGTATTTTACAACGTGTATATGAATGTATATTATATTATATATATATATATATATATATATCGGAAAAATATTATTAAACGAATAATAGTTCTAGAGAATAATTATCAAATTGAAAAAGTTTTGTGTATCTAATCATTATGTTCAATTATTATATGTGTTGCCTACAATTAGAATTATTTCTTCTAACAATAAGTTTGACAAGATGATAGTTTGCCTAGTATTATCACATAATAAATCCAGAAAACTTGCACTTTAATTAAAAAAAAAATTACATAAACTCTACTACTGGACGCTGTACATAATAAAGAAATATCTTTTTTTGCAACCTATATAAAAAACTATTTAAAACTAATAGTAACAGAACTGATACTACAACCACCAATATTTTTAATCGAGTGAATACGAAAATTCCGTGATTTCGATTTTATTTTCCGTCGTGTGCAACGCCAGGTGCAATGGCCTCTCGAAAAGGGTCATTGCCGAAGAAGCCGCGAATTTTTCGACAATCGATCGTGGAAACTTCGTCGGTGGTCGCGAATTATCACGCGACTGGCGTGGCGACCGAGCAACCGCATTGCTGGTTCTTCCACACGCGATCGCACGATGACTCCCACGAGGTGTAAGCACCTCATAGACCTCACCTAGGATCTATCTTCCCTCATCAGACGCAAGCTAATCCCGCGTATACATAATAGCAACGCGAATGACATTATCTCATTCAAAATCATATTAATTCCAAATATAGTAAAGCCGCACGCGGTAATCAATTTTACAAAAAAGTATAAATCACGAGCAATCTACTTAATTTTACAAGTCTACTTAATAGGCAATCTGCTCGAAGGAAATAAGACATCTTAAACTTAGTAAAGATACAAAATTCAATTAGACATAGAACGCGATAAGAAATTGCAAATTTAATTTTGTTTTTTTTTTCAATCTTTGAGATATGACATGTTATTTGGAAAATGCAATAAATAATAAATTAGATAATAAATTAAAAGAGTTGTATGGAAATTGTATTGCGACATTGAGACAAGAGATTCACGATGCTCGACTCCTCGTTTCATTCGGGCGCTTAATGCACGGTCAACCGAGTGGAGAGAAATGGAGAGGAAGGAAACTATACTGCGTTTTACTACTGGCTGAGCACGACAAGCGTAAATTAATTTTACAACGTTCCAACGGGTTAGTGTAGCATCAGGGCCCGCCGCGTAGCAAGACGATCAAGAGCGGCATTAAACTTATCTCACATCAAATGGAAAGGTGTACAATGATCATTTAAAGCAAATCACAACACAGTGATTTGTTATTGGTTGCGTGAGCGCCAATATTATTAATAATATATAGCCTCCCATTCGATTGCTCGCAGTCGAATTTGGATTATCTGCATCGCGCCTGTTTTCTAATCCACACCTGTGCCGGCCGTTCGGGTTAACGTTTTCCAAATCGATAGCAACATTTTTGCTACTTTCCATGGTAATAAACGGTATGCCGGCTCAACGACTGGGCTGTTCGCTTCGGCGATTTATCGCCTCCACTTATCGTGCTTTTTCCCGCGGCCGCGCGGTCAGATCGCGCGCCAGGGAAACGCAACGCGTGCTTATCGAGTGCCGTAACCGCACCTGAACGTTCTTGCGCCGCGTAGCGCGGCCATTATTTTTGCACGCGTAAAATTAGAGCCCGCCGCTGCGGAGTGACCAGTAAATCTGCCGGTTCTTGCGGATAAACCTGACGCTTCGGGAAACTGCGCGCGGGCAAATGCGTTTTCCCTAACTGAATAGCTGATCGCTCGTGCTTGCCTATTCACGACGCTTGAACTAACGGCCTTCGATCATTTAACGGCACGATCAGTTTAGAATATTGAGTAATTCTGATCTTTGCATTTTATCTAAAAAAACATCTCACATAATGTCAACAACGCGTGATTTTTAAAAGTTAATTTTAAGTTGCGAGAATTTTTAATAGAAATATAAGAAATTTATTTGTTTATCAAATATAAACCAAATCTGATCGTGCGGTGCATTTAATGTCTACAATAATCTATTATGTGACTGGATCTAATGACGCAGCATTCTAGTACCTGCCTGACATATTCTGATTGATTCATTAGCGTCAATTGCTCAATAACTGTGACAGCGAAAGTGTTGCTTCAGTAGTGAACTTATGGATTACACAAATTCTCGAGGTAATAAAACATGATTATGCAGCGAGCATTAATTTAAGCTGTTTCAACAGACCTCCAAGGTTAAAACAATTGCTTCTAATAATACATGTAATACCTTAACTGATGATCCATGAATCTGTATAAAATCAAATCAATTAATGCATGTCAATTTGTAGACAATTATTTTCATTTGTCAAATTTTTCGTTATTTTCGTTATTTTCTTCTTTAGTTGGTTTCAGTGGCAAATTTCGCGACGAAAATGTTTTGTCATTGATTAGAAGAAAAAAAGAATAAACGTAAGAAACGTTCAGTTTTTAAATTTCGGTGTTTAGCTGTTATTGTAGGAACACTTTTCAATTAAGTAGGCTATCAATTATAAATGTGCATGTTTACATGACTGTACACACAAAACACGTCATGCTTCATGGGAAGTGTGTAAATCTCCACAAATTTTGCCTCACCACGGTGATAATTCTGAAGACCTCGTAATAATAACCATTTAAAGCGATTTGTTACGCCCTCGCTAAAGGTTATTCGCGCGTCACTACCTCGATTTTCTATTAACCGTGCGCAGATACATGGATATTATCGATGTGTTCAGGCTTTGTCCTTTCGCGCAGTGGCGCAGTTGCGCGATAGTCGGAACAGGAACCGATTAACCCTTTTAACACTGGGAACGATGACACAGCGCACTTTCTATGTGCCATATATCGCGATGCGGATGAAATGCGTGCTCTTAATCGACCGATGCGGCACCGGCAATTCCTACTGCACATTCTATAATATCGTTAAAATAAAATTAGATAAAATACAAAACTTTTAGACCGAGATGTCATACTTTTAGCTATACAAATATTTAGAAAAAGTTTAAAGGCCTCCCTTTTTTACATGCAAAAACAAGACTATTTTTATAAATTTTGTACGTTTATTCCATGTATCTTTACCAATTTGTGAAAAATAATTAAGTATTATATTAAGTATTATATTAAGTACAAAATAATCATACCTAAAGCTTTAAACGCGTTTTCTCGAAATTGTTTTTTCTAAATCTGCGTACATGATATTTGAAAAACTATTGAAACGATTGACTTCTTTGGCATTTATTTTTAGTATATCTATCTAATGAATAAACTTTTGAAATTCCCGAATTTCTAAAAACAAATACTTTTTTGTGCGATAAAAACTATTTTTTGATGAAAATATACAATGTTAATTTTAAACTGACGCCATTTTGTCAATTTACAATTTTTCCGTAAAATCCATTGTTCATTCTCTACCCAATGCTATTAATAAATAAAATGCAATTTGAATTTTTTGTTTCAGGTTATGAGTTACATTATTGTATACCAAGTTTTTTTAGAAGTGCTTTCTTCATTATTTTATATTTTTTAAACAAATTAACATTTTTTACCAATGTTTATTTTAGACATTATTGAAGATACATAAAATAAACTCATAAAAATCGATACATTGCATAATTTTTACCAATTCGTAAAATTCGTAAAAATAGTTCTGTTTTCACGTGTAAAAAAAGGAAAAAGTCCTTAACGTTTAACGGAAATCAAGTAGACAGTATGAAATTTTTGTCAAATGATAATAGATATTTGAAAATATCAGAAAATCAAGACATCATTATTGATAGGAAGCAAAGTAAAAATTAGATGATTATATATATACGAATCAAAGTTCTAGGATCCAAGAACTCATATGGTGTTAATCGCTATGTTGAAAGAAGATAAGGCGGAAGAAGGGAGGATAACGAGGGTCCCATGATCCTGCAACGGAGGTGCGGGAGAATGCACCTATGGGAAACTTGGGATCGTGGCCGTATGTAGATGGTCGCGAGAGAGGCGCTAAGAGGCCCGTGGTGTACAGCGATCGCGCACGAAGAAGGTGGTCTATTAGTTCTGTGACCTCCTGTAACAGCGAAGAAGGCACCATATCTACGATTGGCGCCGATAACGTGCGAGACGTTAACCGAGAAACCGCAAGATTCTCACCCGAATACAAGCGTTTCGTTTTAAGCGTCGCGGACAAAGCTATGTTTATGATAAACTCTCCCCTATAAATGCTAAAAATTGAAATCATATCTTGAAATTAGATAATTTAATATTACCTCATTAAATGACGGAGCACTTAAATATAATTTAATGACTAATAAAATAACTATTTAATTTACTAATATCTTCAATATAAGAATGAAAAAAATAATTTAATACATTGTAATATTATATAGAAATTATGATACATAAACGACAAAATTATGACGCAATGTAATAAAAAATGCTTTTAAAAGAATTTAATTTAACGTATGATACATGTTTTATATTATTGCATTAATTAAAGGAAAAGTTGAGCGCATGCACTGTTAATTTAATTTTTGCGAACGGCGGGAAGACACTTCACGGCCTTTTTAAGAACGAAATTGCATCACCGACGACAAAATAATATCCCTCGAGAGATAACGCGCGGTATAAGGATCTGCTTCATTTGCACGAGCGGCTGTAGATACGCCTTATACAGGATCGCATTGACGACCTCATATCACCATATTCGACATGCATTAACTACGATGGGTCGTCCAACGCGTGCAAGATCAATGCGCGTCGAAGAAGGGAAACCGCCCGTTTCGCGGCGCAAGATCGAAGGATACACCGTGCCGGCGGGTTTCTCGTGCCTGAATAATGCTAATACGGGCGATAAATATGTTCCGCGATTGCAACCAGCCGCAAGATCGGCCGATCGAGAAAATTCTCGGAAGTGAAACCGAGCGACGTGACGCACCTTCAAATTTTCCCGTAACAATCGCGAAGAACGCATCGTCAAATATGTTTAAATCCAAATAACTATGTTTATTAAAGACAGAAATGTTCGATCGATGATGTATAAATACAAATTAAAGAAGAAAAGCCTTCTACGGTCGTAGCTAGATCTTAGTGCTATATTTATTTGTGTGAGTTTATATACTTATGTTTATTAATTTGTTCTAACATAAATATGAATAAAAATGAATAATAATGCATCACGCGGCACGATGCGTGCGATGTATACAGAAATTATATATGATGACAAAGTGAATGAATCAGGAAATAATAATCGCGACTTTAACGAGACTCAATTTTTCCAAATCAAATATGTCTGTACAGAGATTGTCCATCGCCCATACAGATTATAGATAAAAGATTTACATGCTCCACACGAGGACTATCATTTCGTACGTTTCCTCTCGCGCGTAGACATTCAACACTGATTATTACGTACGATAAGCAACATCGGTGTGTTTACTCGCTAACCACGACGGTCAACAAAGGTTACATTCCCAATCGGAACTCGCGAAAGGGTTATTACCTTCTCGATTATTATACGTCTCCGGAATCGACTGGCACATCTCGGTACGTGACAGTAGTCCGTAAGAGTACGTACGGTCACGTGGAATTCGTACCTGTGGCGGCGAAAGCACCGGTGGAATGGTCTCGAGCAGGGAAGCGAAGGAGGGGGAGGAGGAGGTTGCCGCACGCGGTCGCAGGGGGTTGCCGCTACCCACGTCGCGGATTCCGGAGATGCAAATTCGCCTGAACTATCGTCGGATCGTGAATCCCATCTGCGGGGATCTTCGATACTGCGGGGGGAGAGGAAGGGAGTAAAGGGGAGGGAAGGGGAGGGTGAGGGACAACGAGACGGGACGAGACGAGACGACAGAGAGATGGAGGGAGAAAGAGAG
>QKQZ01051634.1:0-29546 GCA_003595255.1 Solenopsis fugax
CGTCGCCGTCGTCGCCGCCGTCGTCGCCGTCGGGCGACGCGAACGCGCGGATCACGATTCGCGCAGAGAGCCACCACTGTGCGCGAGGAAGACCAGTATTCTTCGGCGTATATCGCTCCTTTGCGCGCGCGGCTACGCGTGGCGTAAGCGATGGATTTATACATGCCGGCCGATAACGCGAGCTGCCAAAACGCGCCGCTCGAAACGCGGACTCCGACTCGCGTCATGAACGTTTCCGTGTCGCCGGATCACATCCGCCTGGCCTCGGCCTTTGTCGTTTGAACTCTCGCATACGCCAAGCGATGTTATGCGAGCACAACTCGCGCGCGTTATTGACGCGCACTGTCGTCACTCTCGATCAACGGCGTTCGAATTCCGTCGTATTGCTATGAAAAGCGCTCGTAAAGTCCATTTGCTTCGACACATCCGCTTTAAGATTCTCGATACATGGTCGGAATAATAGTGTGGATCTAAAAATTCTGTTGTAATAAGGCTTTTGATTTTAGGTAAGAGTGAAACGAGTGCCATTTTTGAGGATCGGTCGGAATGATGCTAATCAAATAATAGAGCAAGGAACAAATTAATCAGCTGGTACAATAAACATTCGACGAGTAATATGGGGGCGTTTTTGGATACTCCGAAGACAGAGAAGTGCAACGAGCATGGCACTGGCAACGGTCTGCGGTACGGCGTTGCCAGCATGCAGGGCTGGCGGATGGAGATGGAGGATGCTCATCGAGCTATTCCCTGCTTGGATGGTGGCCTCTCGGATTGGAGCTACTTTGCCGTGTTCGACGGTCACGCAGGTGCATTGGTATCGGCGCATAGTGCGGAACACTTACTAGAATGTATAATGCAAACGCAAGAGTTTAAGGCCGAGGACGTTATCAAAGGAATCCACTCCGGATTTTTGAGACTCGACGACGAGATGAGAGATTTGCCCGAGATGAGCGCCGGCACGGACAAGTCCGGTTCTACGGCAGTGTGTGCATTTATATCACCCAAAAATATTTATATCGCCAATTGCGGCGACTCCCGGGCGGTACTTTGCAGATCTGGACTTCCAGTTTTCTCTACGCGAGATCACAAACCTGTCTTACCCGCCGAGAAGGAGAGAATTCAGAATGCGGGCGGTAGCGTAATGATCCAAAGAGTTAACGGATCTTTGGCGGTCTCCCGGGCATTGGGCGATTACGAGTACAAAAATCTGAAAGATCGAGGCCCCTGTGAGCAGTTAGTGTCACCGGAACCAGAAATATTCGTGATGGACAGGGACGATGAACATGACGAGTTTCTAGTTTTAGCATGTGATGGCATTTGGGATGTAATGAACAACGAAGATTTATGTAATTTTATACATTCGAGGCTGCAGCTAACTGATGATTTAGAGGCAGTTACCAATCTGGTTGTAGACACTTGTCTTTATAAGGTATTTGATTGCATTTTTTTATATATAACAAATATTTTATGTTAAACATGTGTATCATATATATTTTTGTGTAAAAAGTAACTTGACTATATCAAAATAGTTTTATTTCAACATCTACGTAGAGATCTAAAAAACATGAAAATATCAAAAATAGTTCTTAAAATATTTTAAGTTTATAAAATAATATATAGATTTTTATTACTATTTGGTCTACATCATGCTGAGTCATAGCATTTAATTTTCTTTATGACTACAGTTATATGAAATAATTACGTAAAATTTTTACGACGATAATCAATGTTGTTTTTATACAAGAATGAACTTAGATCAATCTAAAATGTCATTACAGGGTAGCAGAGATAATATGAGTATAGTCCTGGTAACGTTTCCGGCCGCACCAAAACCAAATCCTGAAGCACAGAGGCAGGAGGAAGAGTTGGAAATGGCTATTGCAAGGAAAATTAAAGGTTCTTTAACTTTTCCATACTTTAATTCATTATATTCTTTATGTTGTTGCATTAATTCAAGATCACGGTGCCACATACATCACAAAAGTGATATAATAAATTAATGTTTGCCGATATAAAATAGATGTAATGACAAATTCTTCCTGATGTATATTTAATGGAAATTTATACACTCGTGAAGAATTTGATTGATGCCAAAGCATATGAAAGAAAAAATATTCTTTAGTATAAAAAATATTGCTATTATGAAAGTTGTTATATGAAAGATCTATTTTTAGCAATAAATTCCTTTATTCTTAGATATTTATAATGTTGCAAATACTGCAGCGTAATGGGGGAAAAATAGGAAGAGACCAATCATAATGATAGGATGAATGACTTCAAATAGCGTAATAGCTTGCAATAGTTAGCATATGATTATAAGTGATGTGTATTAGACAATTAAAAATTTAGCAAAGAGTAATAGTATTATTACGATGTTGTTAGAAAAATGTTATAGTTGATAAATTGATTTATTATTGCGTTAGAGGTGATGTGTACTATTTTAAAAATTAATATAAAGAAAATTCGCGAAACAGCAATATTTTCAATGTCGCATAGATGTAATCTAATCTAGTCTGAAAGATCGAGAGTTTTATTTTCAGAATAATCTTATATTTACAATCTACATATCACATGTGCCACAAGATATAACTAGTCATTACATACAAAGCAATCTTTTGCAAAAGTGATAAAAATGTTTTCCAGTGTTTTAATGTGCGTACAGCAATAATAACTTAAAATTCTTTAAACTATTGACATTAACTTTAATTGCAAAGTAAATGTAAATGTTAAAGCTTGCACAATCAATTGTACAAATTATGTGTAACAATAACCACACAATGTGTGATTCCCATTTCTTAACGTTGCACTTTGTGATTAATAAAGTTGATGTCTCGTATGATATATCTGTCACATGAGAAATCGTTTATAAACCGTTGATGTCTCATATCGTCCTGTGTGTGTGCAAAAGCGCGTATTTGTTCCACTTTAATGAGTTTTACCACATTGCATCTGTTATTTCCCAAAATGTTCTATAAGCTCGATACAAATAGCTCATCAATTTTCTTAAGAAATTACATAGGGTATATAATGCATATGGTACGTGGAGAACAGATGCAATAATTCATGTGCTGAAATATATCTTTTTATTTCCTCAGATCTCACGTTATTAAAACTGTGTATACCTGTGTATACTAATGTAATGCATATCTTTCAAAAATACTAACTTGTGTTGTATATTGAAAAGACAGCTGTTATTAAGACAATTAAATTATATTGTATTATTAAATAGTATAATTATTTCTTAAATATTAATATTGTTATAAAAATGTATAAGTTGTAAAGTTTTAAAGATACGAGTACAATTCTTAGTAGTAATACAAAAATATTATGGAAAGATGCAACCTATACAAAAGTATATATAGTGCGAAAAGTATATATATATATATCTCTCAGAAAAATATTTTGTAGTAATTTTAGTCTACTCCATACATGCAGATTGACTAAAATCGTTGCATCAATGTTATATTTATTAATAGGGCATGGAAGTTTTTAAAATTTCAATGAGTTATCTTATTCAATCAAAAATACATTTTTTTCTAACAATATTAGAATAAAAGAATAATTCTATAAACTTAATTGCAAAGGAGCAAATTTAATTGCCTTAGACATAGATTCTACTTTAAAACATCTCGACACCGTTCATCTGAAAAGGCTCATCATGAAATCTCACAAACATCTGTGCCCTATTTATGACCAAATTAAATCAATGTGTTTTATATCACTCTTAAAAATGAGAGAGAGAAAGAAAGAGAAATTTGTTTAGTGTCATAAAATTAGCACACATTATTTCGTCATGTAATGACAGAAGTTATCAATAAATATTATGCGAAATTGTTGCTGAAAGATGTGTTCCACCCTTGGAGTTGATAAATTAACCTAAAGTTAAATCTCTTTAAGTAGAAATTGTATGTATACGAAAGAAAGATTGTTCCTCTTGTTTATGTTTGTTACTCTTTTAAAGTTCATCTAAACCGTGTCATAAGGTAGGTGCAAATTTTCTTACGAGAATATCTATTACATTGTCTATTATATACTTTTGATATCAATTTTAATAGCAATGCATTTCTTATGGGGGAACATTGCAACAAATTTTTTTTCTCTTTTTTCTCCATAAAATAATATCCAAAAGATTACAATTCCAGAGGTGGACAATTTGCATCGTATATTGGAAGCTCGACTAAAATGTATCTACTTAAGACAAGAGTATGTTTCCATAAGAAATGTAATGTACAATCTACTCTTCCAGTCCTAAGTAGATGCATGTACACAATTGTGTTGTTGTATATGCGCGCGCGCGCGTGTGTTTTTCTATGTCTGTGCTAATTATTTTACATTTACTAATTACGTTCCCGCATCTTGACAAACTGCATGTAAAAATAAACCATTGTATTATTGGTATTATTATAAAGTGGGGTGTACTAGCATAATTTATATTTTTCCAACAGATTTTTTATCACACTCTTATTCTTATATTTAAATTATTTATTGTTAGTAAGAGAAATATATGTGGAAATGTATACTTACAATCACACATGAATGTGTAAAATGACAGTGGTTCTAGAAAACAGATAATCGCTATTGCTACATCTATGGAAAATATGAAATTATTAATATAATCGTACATATTACGCACACATTTTGTTAATTATGTTTCGATAGTTGCATTTGAAATTGCACATAATTAAAAAAAAAACACGTAATTAGTTATTATTTATAAATTGATATCTAATATAAGTTTAATAACATTAATGATACATGTAAGTTACTTTAATATTTTTCTTCTATATTTATAGAAATCGTCGCCCAAGAAGAGGATAAAAGTGAATTTGACTATCTAAAAATGCTTGAACTTCTTAGAGGAAGCGACCAAGATTTTCCTTACCTGCCTCCTGGTGGTGGTCTTCACGCGAAGTAAGTTTAGTAATATCAAAACACAATTTTTATAATAATCTATATAATTACATTAAAATACACTAAATACACTTTTTGCCAAGTATTTTTTAAAAATATTTTTCGTTTTACTATCAATCACATTGTTGAAAGGGTTAATTTCTGCAGTTGAATATTACGTAATTTTAATAATAAGAAAGATGAATCGTACTTACGTCACATTTACATATATGTATATAATTGTTTTAAAAAAATATTTTGGAATGTATTTAGTATTTAATCAAAAGTACTAATTGTTAAATAGAAATTGAAACTAAACCTTTTACGATCTCCGTAGTGAGATCACGGTAATGTTAGCGTTGCTACTACCAAATATAACCGAATCGACAGTCTTCTACCAATTTGGCTAGATTCCAGAATATAATTAGATTTCTGTCGTGAGAGCCCAATAATTTTATACTTGACCTTCCTATAAATGCACCTGAATGTATTAGTACTTGCTTTCGGAAATTTCATTATGTACATCTTATATTTTCTTTCCTTTCAGGCAACCTTTCATCGAGAAAATGTTTCGAGAAATGTGTCCCAGCAAAGCGAATTCTGTAAGTGTTGGATACATCCCTTTGACATAACTAACCCTCGATCGTTTTTTAAACTGCATCAAATGTACAATTATATAATAATAAGACATGTTCCATATTCATATATAAAGATGCAGAATTTACCGTGGACACATTTATTTGAATAGTAATCCCTAATATAAGGAAATCCTATCGGTGTTAAAGAAAAATTACGATGTTGTAAATTGGTGAGTCTTGACAGAATTAAGTTTCGTAAGTCTCGTAAAAACATAATTAATAGACTTCTATAAAGTGACCCGCGATTGGCACAACGTAAATTAGTGCGTAAATTAATTAAATATTATGCAGTAAATTAATTAAATATTACGTACTTTTGTAAGTGTTTCTATCCATTTATCTATACTATTTGTTTAAAAACTCAAGCTATGCTAAAGTTTTCTTATCCATTGTAACTTTAGTAATCGCAACAGCTATTAAAACATTATCCGGGATTATGTATGTATCTAAGGAATATATTTCTCTTGAATGATCAAAATCTATTTTAGAAATATGGCTGAAACTTAAGTGCTGTATCGATAGTGAACATACTTAATTAGTTCCACTATTTTGTGCAAATTATTAATTTGCAGATTAAGCCAGTTAATAATTGTAATGGAATAATAGTACAAGTGAAATATCAATTACAAAGGGACTAAGGATAATTATAAATATTTACTTTTATTTTTAATTTTAATATGCACTCCTATTATTTTGAACAATATTTTACTTAAAGTATGAGAAAGCCGAACAAACAAAATATTTTATCTGTAGATAAAAACATTTTTATGATTGATGGCATATTTCAGGAGAAAATGTAAACAGTTTGTGTTATATAGTTTAAAGTAATCCTAATTAATCATTGACTTTCTCATTTAATTCGTTTTTATAATTATCATTATTGTTGGATTTTATAAATTTCTTTTACATTCAGGGAATAAAAAAAATGTTTATATTACAGTTATTATAAGCAGAGGGTTAAACAGATGTTACACAAAAAATTAGATGTACAAGATGGAATAAAAATGGAAAACTAGATAATATAAAAACTAATCAAGGTGTAAGTTTTAATATAATATAATATAAATATGTAAAAAATGTAGAGAGCATAATATGTTATTATAATATGCATTGATTTGGAGACATTAAAAAAATGGTATCCTTAAATATTTAATTATTGTGAAATTTGCACAATAGATTAACTACTGTACATTTTATACCGCTTGCATAGCTCTTTCACACGCGAACAGGATTTAACGTTACCATTATCAAGAATGTATTTTCCTTAAAACTGTACAAAAATTTCTGTATTACAGTACATATTACAGTTACGTGATACATCATGAAGCGAGATTTTCATGGAATTTAATAAAAATTTAGTAGAATATTTCTGTCATACCCTCTTGCCATGTTGATAAAAAGTGCATAATATTGCGATATATAATTACATATTTTTGTAGATCTAGGAAAAATTAGCGCTCAGAATATATATCTACATCTCTAATCAGTATTTTCTACTCTTCATTTATAATCAGTTCTCGATGTTTATGGAATTATCAGTCCAATGTACTTCATAGAACACAGAAACTTTTTACATGAGAAGAGTAGGAAAAAAACTGATTGTTTAGTTTTAAAATTATCAGTCCTGTATATAGACACACGACAGAGTTGTTTGAGAAACAGTGTACTGATATTTTCTTCAAGTAATTTTAAAGATGTGAAAACTTATTAATAACACATTTAGCAAGGAGGCCTTGAGTTTAGTTTCCTATAATGTTATTTTATAAATTTTATATTTAACTTTATATTTGGCAATCCAATTATAGTAGATTAAATTATTGTATTTATAATGTATTCGGAAATATGGTAAATATATTATTGAATTTGCAATTCAAGTACATTGTATACAATTAACAATGATAGAGTTAAATTACCACTAATATATATATATATATATATATACGTAAATATTAAAAAAATCAGCTTTACAAATAATATTATGAATAACGCATATCAAACATTAACATTTATCTTCAATTTTTATAATCGTTTTCCACGCATATAAAAAAACATCTTTTGTAACAAAAGTGGAAACTATACATCAAGGCCATCCTTGTGCATACACGATAAAGTATACATGTACCAAAGTATATTACCGTTTCTGGTTATAAAAAGGAATGTCCTGAAACTAACAAAGTTAACACACAATATTATCCGTTTTTTTAAAAGTAATATATTAAAAATAAAAATATATAAATCTTATACAGAGAATGGATTAACCCTCTATTTTTACTAACGATGTTTCATTAAATAGAAATGTGAAGATACTAATATATTTCGCTGGTACTTCAAACTATTTCTTTCAAATCTAATCAATAGGACGCGGAAGGTTCGTGAGATTTCTCGATGAGTTTTTCCAAATGGAGAATACTGAGATGCATGAAGGTGGTATAATTATAATTAACTTTGCTTAATTTGAGCAAAACCTTCTATTATTAGTTATGAAATAGCGCATCTTAGATCGCTCAAGCAGAATGGCTTGTCATGGAAATTTCACGAATTTTAGCGATCTATTAATCATTAATATTATTTCTAAATTTTATTAAAAAGTACACGAGATATTAGATTTTCACAAGATTACAGAATAAATATATTGCAAATGTACGTGAAGCTTTATAATTTCCCGAGTGATTGAAGTTTAGTTAGAAACATTTATATAGGGTGTACCTAGATTACGAATTTATAAAAATAGTTTGATAGCTGAGTATCTCCTTTTGCTGAGCTTTTGTGCCTCATCTAGTGACAATGATATAACGCCCGTATTAATGGAATGTGTTTTCAATTCGCGTTGCAAACAATCTGTAGAACTGTACAGATATGCTTTTAAATGAAAAATTAAATATTTGGTGGTATAACCCATAATCTTAATTTGACAGTAATTTACGAATATTATCGATCATTTACATTGTCAATGTAAGCCACTTATTTCGTAGAAATTGGAATTAGAATTTTAACATGAGTAGGTTACTACTTTCTGTAGTAAAATAAATTTTTTTACATATAATCCTATTCTGCGTACTGAATATAATGCACTATTGAGCCAAATATTTTATGAAATTTGATTATATAAAAGAGCAATATTTTTCAATATCTCTCTTCTTTTTTCAATATTTCAATATTTATGTGTATGTATTCTACAGAATAGGACTATTAAAACAAAAAATTGTATAAAATATATGGTTTTATGAAAAACAAAAAAGTAGTTTTTTATTAATGTCACTGTTGTGTAGAATTATATATCAATTAAGCTCAGTTGGCATAATCGTAGTGACGGGATAACTATGATACTGCATTTATTTCGTTTTGTAATTGTTTTAAATGTCATTTACAATATTAATTGTAGGACTATAAAAAGCTTATCATTAATTTTATCGTTGGAAAATTATTATAACATGTTGTATACATCCTATTATTACAATCATTAAAAATCTCAATTATGTTTACACGATTGTTTAACTTTTTAAATTTTTGAAGAAATTAGCATCAAATAAGCAGCGCTTTTTCGTAATAATCACTTGTTACATTAGTGCTTCACGAATGCTAGATGATTCATGGCACTTGAGAGAGCCTTTCTTTTGTAATATCTGTATCATATTGTGTTTTTTCTGATGAATTAAATCGTTATACAATGCCTTTTTCAGTAAAAAATTACGTTAAACAAATATTTGTTTAATTTTACTTCGCAATTCTTCCCTAACAAATTTGGAAAGAATGAATGTTGCACTTTGATACTAATTTATTACAAATTATTCTTTACTGTTCTTGTGTGAAGTCTTTTCAGCCTTTCCTTATTCTTCTGTTGAGCCAGAGCACAAGTCTGCCAGGGATATACAGATCCCCACTGACCAAGCTTAGTAACAGCTGTTTTTTGATACATCACAGCTTCTCCTCGATCTTTTTTTCTAATTTAATTGTAAGAGAAAATCATAAAAGAAATCATGTGTATCATATTGTTGGTTTCGACATGGAAACTTTAGAATTAACACAAATTTTATGCGGCGTTTAAGGTATACAGGCAAAGTTAAGGAAACGGAAGTTAAGATCTTACAATAAGCGCCTGATGTATACTGCAAAATTTTGGCGTTCAAATGCGGTATATACTATTTTAGATATATTATTATTGTCGTGTGTAGAGTCGTCGACATGATTGTACAATACCTGTCTATGTTTATTGTACATAATACGCATAATTAAAATGATTTGATGGGAACAAGTCTTTGGTTTTTCGTCGTAAATAAGCAATATGTGATTTCTGACACTACCTATTTCCAAGCAATTGGCTAAATATAAAATATGTCATTAGAGCTACTGCATCGCTATCACAACAAATTTAGATTATTCTGCTTTAATTATTCCATTCCAAGTAATATGGCTTTTTTTAATAGTATTCAGAAAAGGAATCGAATAACAAACTGATAATCGTCACTGTTATATAAATGGTATAGTACGAATGTTTTATAATTATAGGATTGTAATTAATTATAAAACGTTTATAGAGAACGCCAGTAAATATGATAAAATTATCAGTTATTATATAAAAAAATAAGAATAAAATATTAAATTTATGACATAGAGTCTCAATAAATAGTTCAAAGTATTGTTTTTATATTGATATTACGTACGTTTTTTCTCAGTTAGTGAATACGTTTTTCCTAGAAATATGCTATTGATACTATTAATAATTAATCGATATAAATGTTTGTTGTCCAATACTTTGTAAAATATTTCCAAGAACTTGTATTTAAACTCTGATACGTTAAACAATACCACTTTATAATTGTATTTTTGTTTGCATGCTCGAAATATGTAAACGTGTATTATCTTAGTATTATTATCTCTTAAAAGAAAAAGCAATATTTTATTTTATGGTAAAATTATAAAACAGTATATTAAAAAAATATAATTGAAATCACATGTTTTATTTTTTTATTTGAGAATAATATCTAAAAGTTATCTTTTTTTTATTTATTTATTTTTTATTATTAGAAAAATCTATATATAGAATTTTAGTTCTTTGGGTAGATATTAAATGTTGTATTTTTATATATAACATTTTATATGTATTTTGTTATAATCTATATAAGATGTTTTAAATTTAATATACACTGTTTCATTGATGTAATACTTAATTTTTATAAGATTATAATTCGAAATTATATTACATTTACTATAATGAATGAATTTGTGATATTACTAATATCTGAGGATATTTTAATAATATTCTAATTAATCATTAATGATATTCCAATGCATGTAAGTATATATTTTACATCATTTATTTGAAATCTCATGTATATTATATAGTGGTATTGTGTTAATATATTTATATCAATATGATAAGTCATATATAATATGTGTGGAGTAACAAGTTATATTATTAATTATAAAACTAAATATATTCATATTGTGTAATATAAATATAATGCTCAGGACAGTTAAAATTACATTAATTATAATTTTGAAACCAACTCTCAAATTGGAAACAAAATTTAGAAAGTTTAAATGCTAATCATAATATCAGTATCATTATTGTTATATTCTCTTATAAAGCCCTTGACAAAAGAAATTGTGTGTGTGTGTGTGTGTGTGTGTACAAATATTCCATATTTAACTTAAAATTATCATATAGAATTACTGTCATCTATAAGAAATTGCATAACATTTTTTCTTATCTATAATATAATTTGCTGAATTAATTTGAAACATATATTCAGTATCTATAAGAAACAAGTTAAAAGTGTGTACGTGATTGTTAAACCTCCAGGAAAAAATATATGTGCAAAAATTAAAGTACTATATAATGATGTGCTTACAGAATTCACAGAGCAGTTAATGTATACAATATGTATACGATTTCATACACGCGAAATTGCAATAGACTGGCCAATCCAAAAGTGGTGAAAATGAGATATCTATCATCAAGAGTCATAGTGGAGTACTACATGAGCAGAGACTATGCAGAGTGGTAATTGCATAATGTCAGTTTTTTTCGGAAGTTGTCATAGTTAGACGCGTGATAAAGAAATACATTGTACAAAGCATTTTCTCTTTAGCTAAGGGTAAAATGGAGAAAGATTGGAAAATTTTTTTAATATATATCTCTCAGACTTTTTTACTCCTTTTATACCATTGAATTATATACGAAACATCCTTATGAAACATGTGTTTAGTTTTAATAAAATTTTATCAACTCGGCAGAGATAATCATAACTTTGAAGTAAAATTATGCTACGTAAGTAACTGATAACGATGTAAAAATGTTAAATTATTATAAGATTACTTGTGGAGAAGGAGGAGGAAAAGGGTTATTTAATTAGAAACCCAATATATTGCCCGTAATGTTAAAAAAGCTATTCTAGAATGTTATGTATATTTATATATATACATATTTCTTTGGATTGATATATGTAAACTTATATTTAATTTATTTTAATGAAAAAATAAACGTAGCATAATTCACATGTAAATTTTACACAATGTATATTATGTAATTGTAGAAATCGATGTATTCTTCACTTGATATTACTGTATGATTGTAACAGGTTTTCAAGCATAGTTAATTTTTTTTATATTATATCTGGTTGTATTGCACTTCTATAGTTAAAACAATTTTATTCAACGGTAAATAAAATGAACTCTTTGCTTTTTATATAAAAATAGAAATCAAAATACTTATATCTTCCTTTTCCTATACATATACAAGACTCATATGTCTGACATGTATGTCTGACAACTCGTTTTGGAATTGTCTGTGTTAACTTGTTTATTAGATATATATACGTTCATTCACTTATGTGTGAATACAATACTACAAAGATTATTTTTACATGTTTATTCCAAAATATTGAAGATGATACAAAAGATCTAAAATGGTATATGGATATATCGTTAGTGATATACTTAAAAAGTATGCGATTTTTCTTATTGATATTACCTAAATATATATAGCAATAACAATAAAAAAAACAGATCCTAATTTATTCGAGGTATCACAATGTATCTTTGTTCAGATAAAACATAGCCATTTTACGGTAAGATAAAAATTATATATTCACCCATCCATGCACACCCACATATGTATGAAATATTTACGCTATTTCATATATTTTATTGTTGTACATTTTCAAAGGTGTGATTTACTTAAATTGTTGCGTTTTGTAATCCAAATTTACTATTATCTATTCATATTCAACTTAAATATCTAACTTGAAGTGTATTGGTAACGCCTGTTAATACTACGAACAGCAACCATGTCAAAATAACTACACACATACACACACACGCACACGCACACACACACACACACACACACACACACACACACACATATGTTATTAAATAAGATATACAATTGTGCTAAATTATATGTAGATTTATGTTTGTTAACATTTTAATATTGTAATTTGTCTATATTTGTGTGAAATTCTTTTCCTATCTGTCATATGTTTATAAAACGCTGTAACATTATTAAGAAAATTGGATATATGCATAAGAAAATTATGCATTATTATAATGAATAAGTCTATTTGTCTACCTACAACACATTTATTTTTATTTTTACAGTGTCTAGAAAAAAATGATTCAGTTCATAAGAAATTTTAATGTCTGATGATAACTATTTCACAGAAAGCATTTTGATCATATAGTTATGAAATATATTATGTCTACACATTTACATTAACTTTATAATTATTAACAAATTTTTAAATATCTTCATCCTGGCCTTCAGGACATCGGATGATGATGAGGGATTACTTTTTAATTTAAAAAATACAAAGTTTAATGCATTGTACAAAAATAAAATAGAATTATTCTAGAGTGACTGGACTAAATATTAAACTTGGAAAACCATATTAACCATTTATGTTGTAGAATTGTGTGCTAATTTCTTATGGATGATCATATATTCTACAATGACCACAATACTATTTATCAGTGCTTTCTGTTAATATGCTTAATATAATCAAATTAGTTAACGTAATGTACTTTACAATACTTTTCTCTTATATTATTAAGTATGAAATGTTTAACAAATTCTATTTTTATGCTATAGTAAAAAGTATACAGTGTTATACAAAAAAATCTCTCATATATAATAAATAATATAAACGTATGCATTCTCTAGTTTTACCAAAATATTTCAGCACTCATTTAGCATATCAAATAAATACATTAATTTATTCAATAATATTTAGCAACAGATGCATTATATTATTGTAATCAAAGTTTTTTTGTCGCCAAACAAAAGATAGCAAAAGATTGGTTACAATCTCAAGATATGCTCAAAGATTTTTATATGATCAGATTTTGCTAATTCTGCATTAAACAAATCCACGGTATAAAATAATAATGATATAATAATGACATAATAGAGGGAAGCATATCTCATTTGTATGGATATATAATCGCATCAAATGCGATGAGCATAGAAAAGGCAGTCATTGCACATTTATATGTTCTACCATAACAAATTCTATATCAGTATTCTATACATCTGTGCTAATTAACATACATCTTGTTTTGTAGACTATTAATATATATCTTAATATATCACAATCTAATCTATTATTTTCGTGATGCAATTGAAATATAAAATGTCCGTAAATTTATTAAACAGCCAGTTTATTAATCCTTTTCTAGTTACTTTAAATTCGACCTAAGTTAGACATCAGATCTAACGGAATCTGTCACAGCATATTTGAACTACTTTGAATGTCACGTGTAAGTTAAGAAAGTCACATATTTACATATTGATTTTAAATCACATCCGTGCCTTCACAATATATAAATATTACTATATATAAATATCATTTTTACTTTGAAGCACCTTTCCACCCTTTGATTTGAAGAATTTGAAATATACGATAAATGTGTCTATATCGAAAGAAACTTATTGGTCAAAAGGAAAAAGTTATTTATTAGTCCAACCTCGCCAAATTGAGGCGATACTGGCTGCTGCACTCGTTACCAAGCCACCGGCGACACTTTGATGCACTTGCATGCTAGAAGATTGTTGACTAACCATTGTTCCAGAACTAGGTACTGCCATTTCAGGACAAGCGATACTTGGTACCTATACATATATTGCGTCATGAGTACAAGCATCCATCAATCATGTTTCCGTTGCTCGAGAAGCATATGTAACTTACAGAAGTATGACTTACAGCCTCCCATCCCCAACATACATCTTCCTCATCGGATGCTGAATCATCGCTATTTTCCAAATCGGGAACTAACTGATTGTGAAGTTGTGCTATTACAGACGGATCAACTTCCATTGGTCCAATTCTATAACATACACACAGATATACAATTATAAACTTATGAATTTGATTTGATTCTATCTGTTAAGATTAGTAAAATTATTATGAATTACCTTCCGAGATCACTAATTTCGGTATTGAGCAAATGCATCAGGTTTTGCAATGTATGCATTGGGTGTAAAACTTCTATTTTTGTATTTTGCGTAAGACACAAATGTAATACATTACTATTTAGCCTTGCTACTTTCCTAGCAAATTTTTGGTCCGATAATTCATTCCCGCAAAATTCTCTGAAAGAACATAAACAGGATGAAAAAAATATCTCATTATATGGGTACTTTACTATATGCGATATATAGCTTATTTTGTACATTATCTAAAGCTAATGAGAATAGACACAGATTAAAAAATATCTAATATTTAATGAATATATCTGCAAGTAGCATATGTAACTTTTGATACATACCCACAAGTAAGTTTGTATGGTAACTTCACGTTAACATAATAGGCAAGAACATTAACCAGTTGTGTAGCATATGTCAAAGCAGCACTGATATTGTACGCTGGATTGTGCATCGCGTTTTCTTTGTTCGCACCTGGCACTCCATCTTTATTTGCTGCAACTAAACGTAACGCTTATGCACTTGTGTCGCTAATATAGAAATAAATATAATTACCCCAAAGCGAATAAGCGTTGTAATCTCCTGTCGCTGGCAACGTTGGTTCAACTATGCAATGATGGATTTCCAGAGAACTTTCCTTCTCGCTGATCCATCTACCCCGTACGTACGATGTACCTGATGCATCCGCTAATGCGCTAGTAAGAATATCCGAAGTGGCACTGTCGCTGTCCTCGCTGCTGCACAAACTATAAATAACATCTAGTACTAGTAATCTGTATTAGCAAACGAAATTTTTAGCCAACGTTATTACATCTTTATTATCAAATTACTAATTAATTCTTATTTGTTTCTAATTACTCTTATATTTCTACAATTGCATGTAATATGTAGGAATAGATTAGTAATAAGTATATTTAAAAAATTAATATATTTCATACATATGTATAGTTTTAATATAAAAATTTATAAAATATATTTAAAATGTTTGAAAAAATTTTTCAGAGATAAAATCTAATACCTCCTGTTTGGTTGGACCTTAGATAAGGGAAAAATGTATTGAATCAACTGCTTGGCAGCAGTTCTGATTACTTTCTTTAGTTGCTCCCTTTTTCTGTCCACTGCTTCTTTTTGTTTCTCCTGCTTAACTTTCAAACCATTAACATAACGATGTAGTTTCTCTATTCTATCCTCATGCCGTGGCACTCGAAGAGTCAATTGAGAGTTGACATCCTTCAAAACGGTCAAACGTTGGTTACCTACATGTAAAAAATATATCAAGTAATTAACAAAAGATAATTAGAACAAATTATCATCAATTGCAGATTTTAAATCCTACCTCTACTGATACTTTGCCTTGTCTCATTTACTAAAGATTGAAGTAGTCTCACTCTTTCTTTACACGTATTTATATCACAAATCTAAAATTGAAAATTCAGATATAGGAGATGTTACATCACTGTGTAAACATATTGCATAAGAAAATATTTCATTTGATGATTGCATCTATTTGTTTAAATTATGTGACAATTTTTTATACAACAGCTTTCATTTTATTATATTGAAAAAATCAACAGTTGTTCATAGAAAATTTCTTTGTGCTTGCATATTAAAACAAATGTATTCTATAAACAATCTATAAACAATAATACCCATTGGCTCTTTACATATGGATAAAAGTTTTAGTTTACAATAAAAGATAATTATTTTCTATAGTACCAATTTATCTTTTTGCTTGTGCCTCTCGAGAGCTTTCACGCACTTCTCCTCTAACTGGGCTCTGGCAGCCTTCAGCCGTACCAGTCGCATCTGTTTATCCGCGAACCTAAATAACATCATCAGTAATTATAACCACAGCTCGAGCGTGTTTCCGAAGCGACGTCGCTCTCACTAGACAGCTATAACGTATTCTCAGAAATAACACGCACCGATTATCTAAGAATAACGCGCTGTACGATGGTGTCTTGGATCTTGGAGTAAAAAGGAAAAAAAACCAGCGAGTCGCTCCGTTTACCACGAACGTAGCAAGAAGAAAAATAATAGAGACTGAGACGCACCGTTCCGAGTAGACGGTGTTCGAATGTATAAAATCCCCGTTCTGGATGCACTGGCGACAGTAAAAAATCCGACGGCTGTTATGGCACAACGGACACTTGAGCAGGTTCATGCTCAAGCGACTCGACGCATCCTCCAGCTCGGATGAGAGCTGAAAATCCGCGGGCGCGGTGCAGGAGCCATCGGAGCTACTCGTCGCCATAACCAACAACAGCGGTGACAGCGACAGCGACAACGGCAGCAGTAGCAACAGCAGCAGCAAGCAGCAGTAGCAACGGGAAAACGACAGGCTCCTCCTCGTCCTCCGACTGGTTTGTGTTGTGTTGTGCCTCATCAGCTGATCCGCGACTATTTACTCGTGCCGCCGCACCGCGCGCCCTTAAGGCCATGGCACACAAAAAAACTTAAGCAGTAAAACTTAGGCAGTAAGCGAATTAGCCAATGACAGTCGAGAATATAAGACCATAACGTAAGCAGTAGCAAATCCAACACGTTGATTTTCTTACGGCATACGTCTTACTGCTTAAGTTTTCCTATGTGCCATGGCCTTAACCAACGCGCCAAGTCGCTACGTCTCCTCCGCGTGACGTCACGCGACCATTTCCAACCAATACCTTTCGTCGTAGAGGAAAATAACTTTTTTTTTCTCTTCCTTTCTTGTGTTCTCATCTCTTGCGAAAGTCTGAGCCTTTTGAACTTGGCATCGTCTTCTTTTTTTTTTAATCTCTATTGAATTAAAACAAATTTCCTTTTCTTTAATAAACTTATTAATCGACACGTTGATTGGCTCTCACGTACTACTTGGACTGGAGTAAGCACGCGTTAACTAATCAGCGTCTCGGTAACGTTGAGCGGCACGTTGATTGGTTCACAAGTATTACTCGAGAGAAATATTTAAGCAGAATGTGACCTTCCAATGAGTTTTTATTTTGTTTATTCATTTTGTTTATCATTAAGAAATGTCCCAATAAACGGACATATAACGATGCAGAGCCAAAATTGTTGAATTTTGAATTTTTGTAATGATTTACAATATAAGATTGTTTAATTATATTATTAATTGAAATATGAAATATAAAGCTTTATTAACATAGAAAAATATAAAAAATTTTAAATTATTCTAAAAATAATAAAAACTTATAAAGAACATCTGAATAAACCTAATCTAAAAAATGCTTGTCCTTAATATTTTTGAAAACTGAAAATGAACACGACCGATATTTATAGTGCTATTTTACTCTTAAAATAGTTTTTCATATAATTTTGAAAAATTATATAGTCATTTCATAGAAACATTACGATTGATTACGTATTGTGCGAGCTGTCTTAATTATTTGTAAATACGCTTAAAATTGGCGGCAAAATTCAGAACGAACTCGACAGCTGATTGAGCTGATAGCCGACTGGGAAATATGGCGAAGTTAACCCATGTAATGTGGGGTCTGTCTTCAAACTTTGCAGCGAATCGGTATTTCTCTCGATTGTTGGCGTGAGTAACATTTATGTTTGCGGTCATTGATACGCTAAATCTTACGCAATTGTTACATATAATACATAATGTTTTATATTATCATGACACAATTATGTTGCTTACGATCCAATGTGTATATACTTTATTAATAATTGTATTGAAAAATATTAAATTATGAAAAATAAAAATATAATCAATATGATAATTATACATATTTATTAGTGATATTTAAAAAATCCTTATTTATTTCCAGCTCACCATGGTACAATGTTTCTGTGGTTATATCATCTCGAGGAGTGTCAACAGAAGCTGCTGTCAAGCCTGCAGATGATTTAATTATCAGTGATAGCTGCGTGAAGCGTTTGAAGGAGATAGCTGACGATGGTGCGTGTTTAAGAATTACTGTGGAAGGCGGTGGTTGCTCTGGCTTTCAGTACAAGTTTGATTTAGATTCGAACATACAGGAGGATGATAGGTATGTATGCAGATAATGCATATGTTTTTCTGCAAACAATATATGATCAATACGAAACTTTTTATTTCTTGTGTTATAGAACATTTCAGAAGGATGGCACTAAAGTAGTAATAGATTCGACGTCGTTAGAATATGTGAAGGGATCAACGATAGAGTTTCACACGGAGTTGATACGATCTGCCTTTAGAATAACAAACAATCCTTTAGCAGAGCAAGGATGTAGTTGTGGAGCTAGCTTTGCTATTAAAGTAGAGTAGCTGATGGCAGATGTGTTGTTACATTGGATATAAAATGGTTTGTATTATGATGTAAATCTTTAAACTGGTTATCGAAGATTATTTATACTTTATTTATAATTAATACGCGCAAGGCAATACATACAACTGCTTTGGCGAATATACATTAATTTTATCACAACACCTACTATAAACAGTAGCTGTACATATCTCTTACATCCTCTTTTAATATAATAAGAATGGCTTATAATTTACAATTGTAGGTGTGTCACCTTACATTTTAATTATAAACTATAAATGTCTTGCAAGTGATACCGATTTATGCATCTCTTCATTAACGAATTTAGATAGTAAAATTTATCCTGTATCAAGTGTTGACGTATTGCTGTAAATAAGTATGAGCAAATAAGAGTAATCATTGCACATGTACAATATAGAAGAGTTAAACTTATAACGTAAGAACGTCATTGATGAGAATTTTTATTTTGATTTCATAAATAATGTAACATTGAGTTAGAGAGCTCTTTAGCGATTTTCAGGCTAAAGATACGAGTATGCGTGAAACCAGTGGTTCTCAGATACGAGCTATATATGTACATAAGATTGATCGATGATCACGATTAAACCATACCACTGAATGGAATGTCGATGATTGTTCTTTGCAATTCTGGCCTGGATCACTTTTGTTTTCCTCTTTTACTATTCTGAAAAAAGTCATGGTTTCTTCATATTAATTTTTCGTAAAAAACCAATATGGCGAACTATGTGGGATACCTCATACCCCATGTTACTCATGTTGTATTTCACCACAAGTATGCTATGTTAGTAATTTTGACTGTCATAACATTGATTCTTGTCCCTTAAGGTATAAAAATAAAATAACAAAAATGGAATAAACTTTTTCAATCTTTTAAAACAAAACAAAAAATAAAATTATAAAAGTTTAAATCTTGCTGGGGTATGTCACACCCCACCTAATTCACCAAGATTTAAACGTCCTTGTAGAAGACTGTTCCTCGTATACTCCGTGCAGCTTTACCTTATTAGCTAGTTCAAATTTCAGTTGTTGTATCTCCTCCGTTTGGAAGATGAGTTTTTCATTCATATTGGCAAGATGTTCGCTCATGGTATTGAGCTGTACCTTATAATTAACCTCTTGTGTTTCTTTCTCTTTTTGTATACTATTACAATTGGAAAGTGTCTCTAATAGTACCGCTTCGCATTTCTCTCTCTTTGATTCGCTTGTATCTAACTGTACGTGCATAACTTCGCTCTAAAACACAAACGACATGTCATATGACAGAGGTATGAAGATGTTTGAACATTCAATGAATATAAAATTTAAAATATATCTAATTACATTGGCGGCCATAGCTAAGTTTTTTATATGGTAGACGTGCTTTTCGTTTGTCAATCTTTCAATTTCTTCTAGGAAATAATCCCTAAGCTTTAATTCACGAGCTTCAATCTCTTCTGGTATGGCAAAAGGTGCGCTCAATTTTCCAATCTGTCAACAACAGAAAAAATTGATATATATAATTAAGTACAAGATGTTTTTTTTTAAAAAGAATGTGGAAATAAATAATACCATGTTACTTATTTCTACAGGTTTCAATACATCGCCATCAATTTGCGAAGTTGCCGTAGCCTCTTTTTGTTCTAGTTCATCATACTTTATCTTGAGTATATGGTACTGAGCTTTCCAGTAATTAATTTCCTTTTCTAAGTCACATGATTTTGCATAGAGAAATTCATTACTTTCTTCTTGTGACTTTTGCGGCTTCCCTTCCCCAAGCGACTTCGACGATCTGCGAGAAGCAGACGGCGAGGAAAACGGCGATGGTTCGGTCTGACGATGATTCGAGAGCGTTCCTCTCGCATCAAAATCATAACCATCGCGTCTACCCTCGTTACTAGACCACGATACAGTTTCCTCTTGCTTTTGTCTATCACTTAATTTTCTCTGCAAGTCATTTCTCTCTCTTTCTAATTTATCTATAGTACTCTGGTACTGACACTCTGACTCTACCTTAGACTTCTCGCAATAATCGACCTTACATTCCAGCTGCTGTATTCTTTCGTACAAACTTTCGATTTCGCTATCCTTGTCACTAATCTGCGACAACAATTGAGCATTCTCGACAATCTTCTTCTGAAATTCCTCGTCCAAGATGTTATTCGGTGGTGGTGGTGGTGTTGGAATCTGACTGTTATTCTCCGCTGCTTTGCCCTTACCCTTTTTGGGTTTGTTCTGCGCCTTGTCAAGTTCTTCCTGCAGTACAGTTATACGTTTTGTCAATTGTTGATTACGAAACGTCAGACTGTCAATCTCCTGGTCAGCCCTACGAAATTCCACTTCCTTCTCCTTCAGCTGATTCCGGATCTCCGCATTACGCGCTTGCTCCTCTATCACAGCCTTTTTCAGAACGTTTGCTTGCGCACGAATCTGCAAAAATTCGTCATCCTCCTTTTAGATTACATTAAGTAGGAACGGATAGAGCGAAGGGCCGACACAAAATTGTAGAGTGGCGGCACGCTACTATCATAAACATGGAAAATCTACAATTTTATATTTTATACGAGAGTGCCTCACTTTTGAGTATTCCGTGGCGATTTTCTGATACTTGGTCTGCAGCTGACCGTTGGCACCCTCCATACCTTCCTTCCCCAACCTACCTCCCGCGCTCCCGTTAACGCGTTTCCGTCCTCGCAGATATCTCAGTTACTGATACCTGGACATCGTTCACGAGATCTTCGGGTGTTGCACTCGCGGCGCCGGGGCACGCATCGCGCGTTTCCTGGTGATGACGTCGGACGGGCGCGTTGTTTATCGACGAGTCAACACGAACACACTCTGGCCGAGGACGTGAGCAGGAGGGGCAGCGGTTTATGTTAAGCTTGATCGGCGAAGCCACGGGCCACGGATTACTCCCCATAAAACGCGCGATACGAACGTGGACGCTCCTCGCGAGGAGCCCTGATGGGGAGAGTGTACACACGTAAATGTGCGCCAACGTGCGCTCTAAATGAAACGCCCCCAAAACGCGTACGTGTATGTACGCGCGTACCTATCGCGCCATACCGAGTCCTGCGACGTGAAATGAACGTCACATCATCGCGAGAATTGAGATACCGCTGACCGGACGGAAACTCGCTGCTGCTACTTTCGCGGGGCGGTTCGCCGATACCAGAAACAGATGCTTGTGAACAGCCACGATTTACCAACGCGAGACGATAAGTGTGCTATCGTTATCGACGTGCGACATTTGGTAACAGTACCGACGGCAGGCCGCGGAATGTAATCTTTCGTTTCGAGATGTCGTTACTGACGCAATATTCGAGTCACGAGCTATTCAATATGGCGCGCGTTCGGGAAGAAGGACTTTTCACCGGCTCTGCGTTTGCTGTTCTCTATAGCTGCATTATACTTTTAACTCTTAAAATGAGATAGATACGTAATTATACGTCGATGCGAGAAAGAGGTAAGATAAGCAATGTGCTGAAAGTTTAGCTTTCTACGAAGCGAGTAGGGAGCAGGGTACGCCCGATTTTTCGGCCGCGAACGTTCTCCCGCCTTTTTCAGTTTATAGCCAGTTTATTCGAGCCGTATGACGCGACGCGCGTCGACGTTTTGGTTTGTGTTTCAAAATTATATTTTTTCAATTTTTAATATTACATATTTTTATTTTATCGGTATTAAAGTCAGATATATTAGCAGTCTTATAATTTAATTATTTTTTTCCGAATTACGCTATCCAATTTATAATAATTTACATTACCTGTATTTATGTATACATGACAAATATTCGTGTAAACATAATGTAAACAATCTACGCAAATGTAATCTTAAAATGTACATACGGCATCCAACTCTAGTTTTAATTTAATTCACTTTAATAATTTTTTACCAACGCGAGACGTGCCGATAAGTGCGCAGTCGTTATCGACGTGCGACGCGGTTCGGTAACAGTACCGACGGCAGGAGATGGAATGTAATCTTTCGTTTCGAGATGTCGTTACTGACGCAATATTCGAGTTACGAGCTATTCAATATGGCGCGCGTTCGGGAGGAAGGACTTTTCACCGGCTCCGCGTTTACTGTTCTTTATTTGCTGCATTATACTTTCAACTCCTAAAATGAGATAGATACGCAATTAGACATCGATGCGAGAAAGAGGTATGATAGACTGCTGAAAGTTCAGCTTTTTACGAAGCGTGCGACGGACGTTCGATCTTTCGGCCGCGAATGTTTTCCCGGCTTTTCAGCCAGTTTGTTCGAGTCGTATGACGCGACGCGCGTCGACATTCGGGACGAAAAGACACTTTTCACTGGCTTCGCGTTTGCTGTTCTCTATTTGCTGCATTATACTTTCAACTCTAAAATGAGATAGATACGTAATTATACGTCGATGCGAGAAAGAGGTAAGATAAGCAATATGCTGAAAGTTTAGCTTTCTACGAAGAGAGCAGGGAGCAGGGTACGCCCGATTTTTCGGCCGCGAACGTTCTCCCGCCTTTTTCAGCCAGTTTATTCGAGCCGTATGACGCGACGCGCGTCGACGTTTTGGTTTGCGTTTCAAAATTATATTTTTTCAATTTTTAATATTACATATTTTTATTTTATCGGTATTAAAGTCAGATATATTAGCAGTCTTATAATTTAATTATTTTTTTCCGAATTACGCTATCCAATTTATAATAATTTACATTACCTGTATTTGTGTATACATGACAAATATTCGTGTAAACATAATGTAAACAATCTACGCAAATGTAATCTTAAAATGTACATACGGCATCCAACTCTGGTTTTAATTTAATTCACTTTAATAATTTTTTACCAACGCGAGACGTGCCGATAAGTGCGCAGTCGTTATCGACGTGCGACGCGGTTCGGTAACAATACCGACGGCAGGCCGCGGAATGTAATCTTTCGTTTCGAGATGTCGTTACTGACGCAATATTCGAGTTACGAGCTATTCAATATGGCGCGCGTTCGGGAAGAAGGACTTTTCACCGGCTCTGCGTTTGCTGTTCTCTATAGCTGCATTATACTTTTAACTCTTAAAATGAGATAGATACGTAATTATACGTCGATGCGAGAAAGAGGTAAGATAAGCAATGTGCTGAAAGTTTAGCTTTCTACGAAGCGAGTAGGGAGCAGGGTACGCCCGATTTTTCGGCCGCGAACGTTCTCCCGCCTTTTTCAGTTTATAGCCAGTTTATTCGAGCCGTATGACGCGACGCGCGTCGACGTTTTGGTTTGTGTTTCAAAATTATATTTTTTCAATTTTTAATATTACATATTTTTATTTTATCGGTATTAAAGTCAGATATATTAGCAGTCTTATAATTTAATTATTTTTTTCCGAATTACGCTATCCAATTTATAATAATTTACATTACCTGTATTTGTGTATACATGACAAATATTCGTGTAAACATAATGTAAACAATCTACGCAAATGTAATCTTAAAATGTACATACGGCATCCAACTCTGGTTTTAATTTAATTCACTTTAATAATTTTTTACCAACGCGAGACGTGCCGATAAGTGCGCAGTCGTTATCGACGTGCGACGCGGTTCGGTAACAATACCGACGGCAGGAGATGGAATGTAATCTTTCGTTTCGAGATGTCGTTACTGACGCAATATTCGAGTTACGAGCTATTCAATATGGCGCGCGTTCGGGAGGAAGGACTTTTCACCGGCTCCGCGTTTACTGTTCTTTATTTGCTGCATTATACTTTCAACTCCTAAAATGAGATAGATACGCAATTAGACATCGATGCGAGAAAGAGGTATGATAGACTGCTGAAAGTTCAGCTTTTTACGAAGCGTGCGACGGACGTTCGATCTTTCGGCCGCGAATGTTTTCCCGGCTTTTCAGCCAGTTTGTTCGAGTCGTATGACGCGACGCGCGTCGACGTTTTGGTTTGCGTTTCGAAATGTGCAGAAAATCTGTAGCGTTCGTAACGTGAATTATAGATTTTCAATACTGCCGGCGTCATCTCGAAACGCGTGATTCGAGATGACGCTTCGAGTTTTCGAACATCGCATTTGACAATACGTCGCACTTCGGTAAGGATTCCATTTATTTTCGTCTTTATTCGTTCAGATCTGATTAGATTAGGTTAATTAAATCAATGTCCGCGGCTATCGAAAATATCTCGCTGACAGTTTAATAAGAGATTACATATTATATTTAAACCGGTGCGATGAAATGCGCGAGGTGAGAAATAATAAAAGTAGACGCGCGGTCAAAGAGTGCGATAGAGTATACGAGCATATATATGCATGAATTTGCGCGCGCCCTTTTTTTTTCCTCTTCTCTCGTAGACTCCAGACACGTGAACGCGGCGGACTCGCGCCGTCTTTATCTCGCTCGGGAAATCGGATTGCGCCGTGAATGCGCGATGATACGAGCCAAAATGCTGAAGCGCGCGGCGCCGCGTTCCCTGGCGTTTCCTCCTCTCCCCTAGGCTCTCCCTTTTTTCCTTTTCCCGCGTTTCACGTCCCCTCCTACCCCTCCCCAGCCCTCTCGTTTACTGCCTTCGCTCCCAGTGCGCTTATTATTCTCCGTTTCTTTTGCAGCGAAGACGAACGCGACGTATTTGTCGGCGGATACGGCGGGTCTTCCATCGTCCATCCCCCCGCTTCTCTGCCGTCTTCTCATCTCAACGTGCCACCCTGTGTGTACTCGGAGTGTACCACCCTCTTGCCGGAAGCGAGGAGCGAGGGCCTCGTCAGGAGGGAGTCAGCGGCTGCGTGCGGGTGAGTCGATTTTTTTTTCTTTTCTGTCCCTCGCATCCTCTCGTGCCGAGATACGCTTACGTTATATCTCCGCATCAGTCACGCTCGTTGGAAACTCCTTCTCGCGGAGTCTTCATCTCGAACGCGCGTCGCATTAAGTAGCCCACGCAAAGTGTTCGCGTGCGTGGGCTACTTACGCACGGAAAACGCGTGCAATTCGTATGATAGTCCCCGACGATCCTTTTCCGTCAAAATGAAACGATGAAACTTCGCGTCTGGATTTATAAAGACCCTGATCCAGAGTAACAAAAATACTTAATTGCTACATTTTTTCCACAATATTATTTTCTCCACGTCTACTTTTATACATAATTTGATGTTTCATCATATAAAAAAATTATTTTGCGCTTTTCTATGTTTATATTATATGAAAATTGTAAGTAAACTGTTCGCTTTCTGTGAATGTTTCATAAACCAACAGTCTACGTTCCTAATTAATTGACTTTGAAACATTTTTCTGACTGCGTCACAGAGTTATACATCTCCGCAGGCAAGTAATTTTTTTCCATCTAACATTATGCTATAAAGGGAGAAATTTAAATACCACCGGTGCTTCTTCGGTTACACACGCTGGCTTTCAGTTACGTTTCGCAAAAAGAGCATGTAATGACGCGACGTCCTGAGGAGCGCGTTCGGACAATGTTTAGCGGCGCGATTTTTACGGCGATTAAATTACAAACAGAGCGTGGAAAAAGGCAGCTTTCGGTGGAAAGCGACTATTCGGTGATAGCCGGTATCGGCGAAAAGGTGTCGTTCGAGAGTTTGTGTGTCGAGCAGCTGACCAACGAAAGATGCTTTTTGTAAGTGTCCGCTGTTAAAGTACGTGTTACGGAGTAAGAAACCGCCACCGCTGCCCGACCACGAACGTTTCGGCCTCTTTTAGCCCCGACTTCGAGGAGAATTTACAATCGCGAAAAGAGACGAGTGTCGAGGAGAGAGAAAGAGTGAAAGAGAGAGAGAGAGAAAGTCGCGTGACCCAAAACTTCGGGATAGCAACGCGGGCGCGGTAAAGAGATGAGCGTCGGAGGGTGGCCCGGGTAGCCGTGATACGGAGGTTTGTCTCCCGAGGGTAAGAAACGACGTATACGAGAAGCGAGATAGGAAATAGCTGAAACTCTCTCTCTTCCTTTTACTCCGGTTCTTCGGAGAATTTAATCTTTTTACGTTTGTCGCGCGCGCGTTCAAACAGTCGCGCAAAGATCCGCTCGCGTTCGTCGGACAACGCCGTAAATATCTGCCGTTGCGAGGGGAATTTTTGCGACGGAAATTGTTGTTCCTTTCCAGTTTTTGCAGCGCTTCTAACTGCTCATTAATGTTGCACAAACTGCCGAATCATATTTTTTATCAGAGTCTGCGGAGATGACACGAAAAGAGATAGCACTCTCGTAATGGCGTGGTGAAATCAATTAGCAATTTATGACTTGGATTATTCACATTGATATTTTTAATCTTTAAATGCATACATACAAAAATTAATTCTACTGCTAAGGAAAACGTTTACTCAATTCGGTTTTAATATTTTTTTAAAAATATTTATTTATTTTTAATTTATCTAGTAAATAAATTCATTGTTCTAAAAATTAGTAATTTTTGAATTTTATGAAAATAAAAAAAGAGATAAAATATTAAAGTGAAATATTAAATATGTTATAGTAATCATTTATATATATTTTCTTTATTTATTTATTTACTGATTTATAAGAGAAAGAGAGAGATTGCTGTGTCATCTGGAATTAATGTGCGATTGTTGTATATCTTGAGATTGTGATGTCGAAATTACGTGATATTCGGCAGTGATGACGACTATTTTCTACTTTAGCTGTCGATCACTGCTTGCAGTTGTTAAAACGCGAAGTAGCCGTGGGTAATTGCAAAATTATATTTGCATACATTCATTTGTAGCAGGGTTGTGTGTAAATTTCAAGATTACATCTACATGGATTATTTATGTATTATATTATGTTTACACATATCTTTTTCATGTAGATATTTTTTCACTGGTTCTCTCTCTCTCTCTCTCTCTCTGTATGTAATTTTCAAAATGCCAAAATAATTTAAATAAAAGTAGCACTTTTATATCTACTATTTTACAGTAGAACTACTCTGTTACCGTATCAACATGTATAAATTATATACACACATATAATTTATTTAAAAAATAGCTAATTAGACTGACGCCACATGGGTATATAAATTCATTATGAGATCATCTTGAGATTAGAGTTTTTTCTTCTAATAAGTTCTAGTAATGATTATATCTTTAACAAAGAATATTTTCTTGATAATTGTCTTAAAATATATTTGTCATAAATTTTAGAAAAATTCATTATCATATATTAAAAAAAAGAAATTTTATATTCTTTCGAAGAATATTATAAAATCGAAGAAAAAAAAAACTCGAAGTAATAAGCAAATTGAATTTTTATTTTAACTTAATAGACTTGATTAAAATATTTCATTAAATTCTAGGATTCAGAATATATTTTGAATAAATTTGATGCTTATAATAAACTTATGATAAATTTTGCAGATATATGAACCTATGAAATATTTGAAATAGTAACTATTGCTTGTTTCAAGTAAAAGAAGAATGTATTTTAAAACTATTATCAAGAAAATAATTTTTGGATACATAACCATTACTATCTGTTTTAGCTATAATAAAAAAACATTTATATATACAAATATACATATATATGATAAAAGCTATAATTATAGTTTCTTAACATAATATCTCTCTTGAGGTTTAAAAAAAATAGATGATTTATAAGATAATGTACATACAATCACTATGAGTATTCTCCTGGTTTATTCTGGTGGTACATCGCAACCTCGTTCCATTCTCTTCTCATCTTTATCTTACCTCTCACCGTGGTACTTCCCTCTCGTGCACGGACACACTGTTTGTATCTCGTTACCTAGCTATTTGGTTATGATTTGATAGCGCCTTACCTAGAACGTTGCAAATACTCGGAGATTGTTAGAGAGAATCGAAAAATTCTCAAGAGAAGTTAAACGATCGGAGACAATGGCAAGTAAAATTTATTAGTCTCTAAAGTCCTGATTTTTTTTTCATATGAATTAAAAAAAATTTTTGATTCAGTTTTCCCCAAAGCAGACAGTTTAAATAGTTGAAAATATTCTTGCGACAAATAGGGCATCTTACTTCACGACGTTGATACAGTTTTGGCTGCACATTTACCTTAAGTAATCTGGTTAGAATAATATATAGAAATGGAAACAGTAATTAAGTTAAAAAATGAAAACTACACAAAGAAAATATTAAGTCGCGAACAATCTGGTATCTTTACATACTTGCGTCATGAAATTTTAATGCACATTTCGCAGATTTAGTTCGTGACCTACATTTCTTCGTAGCCTGTTACTTTTCTCGAGTTCGCGCATAACGAGAGACTATTAGCAACAGCACGAGACGATTGGATCGATGGTGACACCCTCGTAATGTTATCGGTACGGTAAAGGAAAGGAAAAGTCACGGATACGGAAGTGATATTTATCTCGGAAGCGACGGCGCGGCGACGGC
>QKQZ01051635.1:358-24880 GCA_003595255.1 Solenopsis fugax
TTTTTTTCGAAAGATATCGATAGATAATGCTGCGCTTAAATAAGTTAAAATTATCGAAATAAAGACAAGACAAATTACATGTAAATGTATCTTAGATATGATAAAGATGATTTTATTTTAATTTACTAACGAAATAAAAGGTAAAATTATACGGGGTTTTTTATCTAGAAAATTTTTAAATAATATCGCTATTGAACAAAACAATTTGGAACATGAGATTAATATGTTTATATTTTTATTTCTAAATCTTTATTTCTTAGTAATAAAAGTTCTTCAAATTAATTTGACAAAAAATATTTCTTTTTGGATTTGAATCAATACGCAAATAAAAATCAAAGTTAAAAAAAGGAGGAATATATAATTCACGTTATACAATGATTGACAAAATTCCTTATAAAAGTTTTCGCATTTATAGTTTTGGAATAGTTTTTATTTTGCGCTACTACTGATCTGTGTTGCATTCCCATATACACTGCTAGTAAAAATCTATAGTTTCCGTTATGTATACTACAGATTTTCAGCACTAGCAGTGAATTTCGGAACACATTCAGAGAAAAAAGTCATATCAAAAATTTGAGAACAAATAGCGTCTCTCGACTACGTATTATAAAGTTGTAATAAGAACAATAAATAAATAAATAAGTTATATGGACTAAGAAAATAATATAATTATTCATTAGATAACTATCAAAAAATGTACTGAGAGAAAAATTTTTTTAATGAAAAAAATACATTTTCTTAAAACTATATACTTTGATGCAAGTATTTGTTTGTTTTATACTTAAGGCAACATATCTATTTAAAAGTAAATATTTTTATAATTTTGTATTTTTACATTTTTTATATTTAAATAATGATTTTATAAACTAATAATATTATTAAACTTGATTAAATTGTTTTCTTATATTAAAAAATCTAATTAGCTTGAATATAAAAATAGCCTAGCAATATTTTCTAGAACTGCAAGAAAAAATTATTTGATTAAAAATTATTTCTTCACTTTATTTACATGAATATTTCAATTAAGAAATGTTTAACTTGACTGCAAGTAAATAAGCTATTAAGACTCACCGAGTAAATAATTTTTTTATTTTAAGTAAAATTTTTTGTTTTAAGATATTTTTTCTCTCAGTGTAATAACATAAATGTAGGCGATAAAAAAAATTAAGTCTGCTTAGATTCAAGCCGATCATTCATTCTTCTCTCGTAACACTTAAGATGCTACACCATCACTGCTGTCATAATTATTTTAATTGTATGTGAATATTTAATCGGTCTTGTCTATATACACTACATAAAATAGTCTCTACAAAAAATATATTACTGTTAAAGTGTGTTGTAAAAAATAATTTATTATTATGATATTATACTTCATTAAAAAGAATAGTTATCTTGACTAGAAAAATGTAATTGTCATAATTTATGTGTATAAAGTCTACATAACTGTAACGTAGTTGAGTCGCTATTTTACTATCGATTGATAGTGCACATAACTTATTGCGGTAAATATATTGTTTTAGCACTTTGATGCTTATTACTTCGTAAAACTAGTGACAAGTACTTAAATTTCCAAGTTTCAAATTTATAGTTGCAAAAACTTCGTTTTCTCTCAGTGTGTTGTTATCACTTAAAAAAATTTTCCTGTTAGAATGATAACTTGGAAGTTGAGGCTAATACAATACTGTCATTCTCATTATTGTTCACATTATCTTAGATAATTTAGAAAAGACAACACTTCTTTTAATTAAGGTAAAAATAATATACATTATAATATAATCTAAATAAAGATAAGATGAAGCCATTTCTTCATCTAGATGAATAGCTTCATCTAGATAATTTTATATACACTGAGAAAAAAGTTGTTTACTTCACTCAATTTTTCAACTTGATTAAATTTCTTTCTTTCGATTATTTATGTATTTAAATACATAAAATACTTGAACTTCAGTTTAACATTTAACTTAAATACATAAATATTTGAACTGAAGAAATTTAATCAAGTTGATAAATTCAGTCAAATTAAATAACGGCGATGGAATAGTTGTCGTTATACAATGGGATCGATTTCATTTGGTGAAAAAAAAAAAAAGAAAAACTCGTACAGGGCGAGAGAAACAAAAAGGCAGGGGACAGACATGGAGAGCGAAATAAAGATACATAAGGGTGGCGGCAAGGAAGAGGGTCAACGATGGTTGGGATGAGTCACAGTGGCGCGCACATATTTTTTCCCCGCATCCGATGACATTGTCCGTGCGAAACGGACGGCGCGAGGTTATATCCATTGCACGGTACAGTGGATCGGTGTTCCTCGGAAACTCGCTCGGTTTGACGGACACGACGGTTTAGGGTCGATCTCACAGACTCCGATTAACTTGAAAAATTGGCCGATTAATTTTATGGATCTCCAATTGCAAAACTTAAAACTATCATCCTTAAATCAATTTTTTAACTATGTTAATTAAGAAATTATTCAATTATTAATTAAAAGTATTATATTTTATATAAATAAATTATAATTTGCAAAAAATGGACAAAGAAAATAAGATAATGCGATCAGTTTTGAGTTTTGCAGTTGGCAATTCATAAATTTAATCGGCCGACTTTTTTTTAATCAGAGTCGATGACCATTTCCAACACCCAGAGAAAAGTTTTGTTTAAATTGATAAAATTGCTTCTAACTTAGTTTTTTTTAAGTCGAAATGAAATATCTTTGACGAAAATAAAAATTTATTTGATCTCAAAAAATGTTATTAGCCTTTTTTAAAGTAAATAAAAATTATTTGTTTATTTAACTAATTTTTTAGTTCAAAGAAAGTAGTGAAACAAATGAAAGTACTGACAGAAATAATTTAGCTGTTCTAGTTTTAAAACTATATTTTCTTTTTAAAAAAGATTTACGTTGCATAACCAAACTACTTCTTTAATTCTGAAAGGAACAACCACAACATTTCTTCAAATCAAAGGAACTTTTCTTTAACCGTGTAGCAATGCACAAATTTCTTTGATTCAAACAAATATTTGTTGAATCGAAGAAACTTTTCTCCAGGTGAATGTGGGTTGATCTCGATTTAGCTTGCTCTTTATCTTTTCTTAGTTCCAAGAATCAGGAAAAGATAAAGAGCAAGCTAAACCAAGATTAAAATTAATCTGCATTGACGGATGCGAGCAAAAATAATTCTTTCTCGATTCTCTGCGAATAATGCGAAAATTCACTGTTCTCGTATGTTGAATTTTAATCGTGCCTTGCGGATGACAGTTCGTCATTCACCTGCCCGGCGCTCGACGTTTCGTTGAAACGTGCAACTTTCTAGTAAATCGTCGTTACGAACTGTTGAGCGCTCGGCGAAACTGCAAAGCGAGGCGATATTTTGAAAGGACGAGCGGTCTCGAGAGAGCGGTTCGTCCGAACTATTTCTTCTCCCCCTTTTATCAACGATCGCGGTCGCAAAATAGGTCACAATTAATTCACTAAAACGTGATTTCCGAACGGAGGCTAGGGACGATAAAAAAAACAATTCCAGCCCGTAAATCCTAACAATCGTGAAATGTAGATGTGAACACAAGTGTCTTGAGTCCTTCCATTTCATTTACTCTTGTCTTATCTTTTTAGCTAAACATTATCGTTCCAAGGTGAAAGATATGACTCAAAGGAGATACGATAATGGTACAGTCATCGGTCTAATTGATCATGTAAAACAAGCGTGGCCCAAATCGATTAAACGATCGATGTGTCGACTGGTGTTTTTGCATAACAGTATTTACTCTGTACGACTCGGATTCGTTTGCACCAGTATATAGATGAACTTTAATCTCGGTTTAACTTGCTTTCTACCTTTTCCTAATTCCTAAAAATAGAAAAAAAAAATAAAAAGTAAGTTGAAACCGAGGTAAAAGTTAATCTACATTGATGCGAACGGGTCTTAAACTACTGCGAACTTTAAAAGAGCGAAAGAAGAATTTCTCTGAATTTTTTAATCCTTTAAATAAAAGGTCGTAAACATCGTTTTAATATTTGTGATAAAATTGCTGATTTTTCGTTATGTTGCTTGGCTGCCCTGTGACAAGTTATTCCGCGTATTTTTTTCAAGTTTTATAAAACGCGAAGCAAACGATACCATCCACAATCATGCAGCAAATTGGCCGACCTCGCAGATTATTTGATGTAATATCTAATAATGTTCTTTAATGTTTACGTTACCTCGACAGTGTTGCATTTTTATGTCGCTGTTGCACTATCCTAGCTTGTTATATTTTTGCACTGAAAAACAATTGTTAAGTTGATTAAAAATTTCTTTAGTTCAAGTATTTATGTATTTAAATTAAATATAGTTATAGTTAAATACACACAATTGGAAAATTTGTGTTAAACTTAACATAAGTTGCATATACTAAATGATTCACTAAAATCTTTGTGTTAATTTAGTATAAAATGAAAATATTAGAAAGTAACATGAATATTATGTAAAAAATTAACACAAAGAAGGTAATACCTTGACACAATTTGGAAACAGAGTGTGGAAATATATTTCTCTAGTAAAAATAAGATCCAGAGGAAAGTTTTTTCGATTCAAAAAATATTTGTTTGAATCAAGAAAATTTGTGTATTTCTATATGGTCAAAGAAAAGTTTCTTTAATTTGAAAAAATTTCTTGATTGTTTTTTTTTATTAGAATTAAAGAAATAGTTTTGTTGTACAATAGTTTGGCCGCGCAAATAGAACATCTAAATTATTTCTTACATTTCTGTCAGTACTTTCTTTAAATTTCAAAGTTATTTGTTTAAATTAAACTAATTATTTATTTATTTTAAAAAAGGCTAATAACATTATTTCTTCAAATTAAATAAATTTTTATTTTCCTCAAACTTTCACTTCAACTTAAAGAAACGATTTCTTCAATTCAAACATAATTTTTCTCTGGGTGAACATTTGATATGTTGACATATACATTTTATTTATTTACCTTAGACTTTGTTTTAAAACTATATTATTTTTATGCTATTTATTTATTCATTCATAAATTGTGTTATTTTAACGCTAAGAAATGTTAAATATCAATTTAACTAAAAAAAATGTTCAAATAATACAATCACAGTACGTTAAATTAACAACACTTGGATATGTTAAAAATGCAACATAAACATTTTAACAAGGGTCTTAACATAAATACAAAATATTTTTTACTGTGTGTATTTAACTTAAATATTTAAACTAACAAAATTTAATTAAGTTGACACAGTCATGTTAATTTTTTTCTCAGTGCACAGGATTTGTGTATGATGTCAGAAATATAAAAAAAAAAAACGTTTGGTATCAGAATTTTGCGCACAAACTCTAGAGAAGTTGTAGTCGCAAACTCAAATCTTAGATTAGAATATGCATGCAGTAATAATGTTTTTAAGAACAATGGAAAACTTGTATGACTTATCAGAGTAGTAGATTGTTGATTACATTATCTACGATGACAAAAGCAGAATTGTAGATGCGAGACGTAGAAAATTTTATATACATATTGCGACGAACTTTGTTCGAGCTAGCTCGCGCAGAATTTTTCCGTTCTCATCGTCGACAGAGTAAACTTTCGCTCGCGTTTAACCGCAATTACCATTGTGAGAAAATTATTTTTCTAGGAAGACTCGGGGGAGATACCTGCGTGCTTCTTCCGCGTGTAAAATATAACTTCTTAGGAGAGAAGTCGCCGTAAGCGAATTCGTTTTCGTCGCGAACGTATCAATATCCCGGAAGTGCGGAGAACGATTAGTGTTGCAATTTGCGGAAGTAAAAAGGATATAAACGTTTTCCCTCTCGCTGTAGAGTCTGCTTCTCCCTGCGCGAGCCGTCGCGTAACATTGTTCTAGTTTTACGATATCGATATTAGAGAAGGTTAATCGATTTATTTGTCACGCCGCGTACGTAAGCATGACTCCTGAGTCATTTCCAGCAGGACATGATTCAATAACAAGTACATCCGTACCGCGACAAACGTTCCACCGTCACGTGCATCTAAAGCGTGTTATTATTAGCACGTTATTGAGCAGTACATTAATAGTATATTGTAACATAAGTGAAAACACATACGGCTCGTTTTTTCTTTGTCACACCCAGAAAAAAATTATATTTAAATTGATAAAGTCGTTTCTTTAACTTGGTTTTTTTAAGTTGAAGTGAAAATACCTTTAAGGAAAATAAAAATTTATTTGATTTCAAGAAATCACGTTATAAGCCTTTTTTAAAGTAAATAAATTATTCGTTCAAATTATTTATTTATTGTTAAATTAATGATTTTTTAATTCAAAGAAAGTACTGACAGAAATGTAAGAAATAATTCAGTTGTTCTGGTCTTTTTTAAAAATATATATTTCTTTTATTTAAAAAAAAGATTTGCGTTGTATATCCAAACTATTTTTTTAATTCTAACAAAAGAAACAGCCCAAAATTGTCTTCAAATCAAAGAAACTTTTTTTTAACCGTATAGCAATGCACAAATTTCTTTGATTCAAACTTTTTTTGACTCGAAGAAACTTTTCTCTGGGTGCATCTTCTCGTATGGAATGAAATTATCTTCCTACCTCTGTGGAAATAATCATGATTGCCAAATTTAATCGAGAAAAAGACCTTATTCTATCGTAAATGCGCTCTTTTGCGTAACTATAAACATATTTTCTATAAAATCCTTATCTGCATCGATAAGTCAAGAACTTGATCAAGAATAAATGAACCATGTTTGAACTTTACACACAATCAATGATCTGTAAATAACGAGTCGCGATCATGCGCGATCGATTTATCTTACTTTTAATTATATTTTCTCTTATGAATAAATGATTCGTTCTATACGTGGCGCGGTTGCTCTTCGCAACCGTGTAAAGCGCTATTTTCGTAAGTTCCTTCAATCGATATAAATTAAAACCTTGATCGCATTTTTCAAATCGGATTTCGCGCTGTAATCGGATTTAATGCTTTTCTAAAAAAAAAAAAAAATTTTGAATCGCCGCTTCGTCGAACCGTACATGCCATCGATGCAGCGAGCACTTCTAACGCGATTTAGAGCTTACACTTGTGTGACCTATATTGGCCATGAAGAGTTAAATTCGTTATTATCTTGAAATACCGTGCTACGTTAATAATAATACGATGGTAATTGAGTGTCTCCGTATCCTCGTAGACGTTGTCGATTGTCATTATCTTCGTTACGAATAATATTACTCATTAGATGGAAAATTACAGTTTTCGCGGACGATTAAATCGACTTCACCCTTTACCCTATACGCTCGACGTCATATCGGTAGTACAAATTCATTCAGCGGGAATAATACGGCGTAGGTTTCACCGGCGCGCACCCTTTAATCGTGACGTGGGTGACCCTTTTTCATTATGACGTAGGCGTGATTAGTGTCATTGTTCAGATCTGTGGCTCGTTAGTTTACAGAGATTAACGCGGATTTATCCCTGACAAGTGGGGTGGAAAATCTCCTTCTTTTTCATGTCCGAAGGAAATATGATTCAGACATTTCAAGAGACGCGGTCGCGACTCGCGCCAAGTCTACGCTTTAGCGAGTCAGCAGACCTATCTTATACTTTCCTTAACCCTCTGCACGCACGATTCGACCATTTTGTCCTTACGAATATCTTCTTTGAAATACTAAGAGCACTGTAATTAGTTATAACCAGGGTTAGATAGTAATTACACCAAAAAAAATTGTTGACTAATTTTCCAACTTGATTAAATTTTTTTAAGTATTTTGTATTTAAGTTAAATATATGTAAATGCTTGAATTGAAGAAATTTAATTTAAATACATAATAAATACTTGAATTGAAAAAATTTAATCAAGTTGAAAAATTTAGTCAAATCAACAATCAATTTCAATCAATCAGTCGAGTTAATTTTCTTCTCATTGTCAGTGTAAGTTAAAAAGTTAAAAATTAATGAATAAAGTAAAAAAAGAACCAAGAAAAAATGAGAATTAAGCACTGTAATAGATGCGCAAATTAATTAATACAATGTTAATATTAATTACTGTATTTAGTTCAAGTTTACATTAAATAAAAACGTTTTTTTTTTTCGAACGTTTCAACTTTCGACTCATCTTTGAATCATTTTCAATGAAACAAATGCTCACGTGTAACTACATGTGGTGACCAATGTGACCATTCTCTAAATAAATATTTATACCTGAAATGCGTCATTCACAGCGGTTGTATAGTCGCATGATGACAAGTCGATAACAATAACCTGTAAGTGGTCAACGCATTCCATGAAACACATTAAATAACAAGATATAATGAATAGAAAAAGAAAAAGCAAATTCACCAAAGTACTAAACAGTTGATCATAAACTCACCATAAGAAATTGAAGGAATACAAATGGTAGAACAATTAGACGCATATTTTAATAGCTGTCGGGTAAATGTAATGATATTTATAATTAAAAAGAACTCCTTCGAGTAAGAATTAATTAGTCAATTAAACAGTGAAAAAATTAATAATTTAGAATTAAATTAAAAATTAATTATTAATAAATTATTAATTTTTAATAATTAAATTAATTTTGTACGTATTAACTATAACTTGATTTAATTTATACTCTGATTGTAACATTCATTTATAATTTTTTAAACAAACAATCATATAGATACTTTCTAAAGATGATAAAGCGTATTTTGTAAAAAGTTCTTTCAAGAATATTTTTATATTTATAAAACTAATGAAAAATAAATCCAAAAATAATCCATCGTGCACAGAAAGGATGCCGAAAAATACTAGCGAATTATAAAAAAATGCTGAAATAGTTTTGACACTTGATTTTTTAAATTAATTTTTCTAATTGATTTCTTTCATTTTTTTTCTGCAGAGGGACGACACGAGTCTACTGGCTCAGTTCTTTTATGCCGACGAGTCTCTGAACGCAGTCGCCTGCGAATTGGACTCCTTCGACGGCCGACAGGAACCGGAGAGATGCACGACGCTGGTGAATCAGTTGCGACACTGTCAGGATAAGGTGCTGACAATCTGCAATCAAATAATGGACGATTTAATCCCCGAGAGCCGCGCCAATCGAGACTTCAGGGTGAAATTCCCCGATGACGTGATGCAAGAAAATTTGGCCGGACAGCTCTGGTTCGGTGCAGAATGTCTGGCAGCCGGTTCGTCGATTATGAACCGGGAGGCCGAGAGCTCGGCCATGAGGCCGTTAGCGAAAGCTCTTACTAAGTCGCTGGAGATCGTCAGAAACTTGCTAAGAGAGCACGCGCTCAAGGGTCATATGAATTTGAAGGTATTAAACGCATCAGCAATATTCTCGTCAATTTATTCGAAATACGACCTGTTAGTGTAATTTTAATAATGTCACTGCATCGGCTAACGAACAAATAAAAACAATATAATTACATCTTCAAGTAAAAAGTGACACATTAATCAGATGATTAATCTGTATCAGATATGAATTTTAAAAATATCAATTAATTTGCAATTTATTATTTTGAAGTCTTATTATTTTAATATTTTTCTTAAACAATTAATATTTTTCTTAAACAATTGTTTACTGATGATTGTTCAGATAACTGATGCAGTAGCCCTGTTCTGAAACTCTACAACGTAGAAAAATATAAACGAAAAATATTTTGTAAAATAGGTTTTTAGAAGAAAGATGATTTTGATTTTATCCATTTGATTCTTTTGTCTATTGTTTTGTATAAAGTTAGATGAGTAATTAAGTGTATTAATAGCACTCACTTTTTCCAGGCGCAGAATCCTCTTGAGCCGTCTCTGGAAAAGCTCATCGAATCGTTGAAGATCTTCGATCGACTGTTCGCCGATTTCGAGCTATGCTATGTCGGCGCTATGGTGCCGGTGAAGTCGACAAAGGAGTACGAGCAACAGGAGCTCGTGTGCGTATTATTTTCAGAGACCTTGCAGCGAGCGCTTGAACGCGGATTGTTGGACCAAGCGGATGTAGATAACTATGAACCGGCTTTAATGTTCACTATTCCTCGCCTGGCTATCGTTTCGGGACTTCTGGCACCGCCTGGGGGACCGTTGTGCCTCAACTCGCCTGATACCATAAGCGAGATGTTTAGACCATTTAGAGTAAGGAATTAACTTGAAAATTATTGTTGACGAATTACATGAAAGTTATTGCTTACATAATCTAATGAATTTGTTTAAAAGTTCCATATAATATGGATACACAGAAGAAAAGAACATTCTTGTTTTGAAAATATCTCTATTTTTAAAATATTAAATATTAAAGTAAGATTATATAGCATTAAACAGATTTAACTTGCTTACATGATGAAATTTTATATGGCTTCATCAAGAAAAATATATTCTCATTATTTAATAATTTTCATGAGTTAAGAGAGGAAAAACCGAATATAAAATAACAATATCTTCAAACTTTGAATTAGAAAAGTTTTTCATTACTATTATCAAAATAATCATATTGTACTTTTTTAAATGATTATAATGTTGAAATAAAAATATATAATTTTTACGGAAATTTAAAATTATTAAATTCTCTTTCTCTTTAAAGAAGATTAGATTATACATAAACAAGATTATCATTGTTTCATATATAAGAAAGAAATTATATTCTTGCTTATATATGTACTGATCATTAAATAAAATATACTAGTTTTAATTTGATTTCCGTGTGATTTTATAAGCATACAGAAAGGCAAGCTCGTAGCTTTTTCAATAACATAATGATCAGTATTTATTTATCTTTACATGTAATTATATTACAGTTATTTGTTTTTATGTTTATTTTTATAATAACTAAATATATCATTTTTTCTTTATTTGACAAATATATTCAATTAATTTTCAGACTCTCCTTCTCAAGATAAGAGAACTATTATGGACGTTAAATAACCGTGAGTTATACATGTTAGAGAAGTTATTATGTTCGAACGAGGAGCCGTCAGGCTCGATTACGCACTCGACAAAATCGACATGTCAGGACATACCAGATTTGGAAGAATACGTTCATAATTTTTATACTGGTTACCCGAACTGCAAAGAATTTATCGTTGATTTCTACACTGTAACGAGAAATACGGGCAACAACATGGACGAAGTAGCGAGCGATGCGGTTCAATCGTTGGACGAAGGTAGCAGAGATGATCAGTTATCGAGCACGAAACATGAGCAAGGCAGAAATGGACGTAAAAAGAAGAGGAATACGGAAACCGAGAATGAAGATTTAAACATATCTTCGGACGGGTGTGATGACAGTAACGTAATATGTAACAGCGCCGAAAAGATGCATCAGAGTGATGGGGAAAGTGTTGATGAACGAATGCAATACGAACGGGAAATATCTGACGCTTCGCGCGACATTGGACAGTTTCTTCGTGACTATGATTCAGTTTCCAATGATGAGAACGACGCTAGAGAGACTCCCGATCCGACGATACAGAATAACGTGACGATATTAAACGTTGTACCGGGTACTAGCACTTCAAGTACCATCGAAGGCATACAGAATGAGGAAGGATTTGTTACTCCCGACTTAACTAAAATATTTGAGGAATACTCCGACAATATGGAGATTCCGCATCTGTTTAATCAAGTCACTCACGAAAATACCATAGACAGTGAGATTGCGCATATGTCCGAGAATACTTTATCCGATCCAGATTCTAAGAAACTTATCTCGGAGGCGAATAAAACGCTCTCAAATCTTCTGTTGGATTCTGGTGAATGCCCAAATGAGATCTCGGAACAAACCGATTCAGGGATATGTACGGTAATATCATCTGAGAACACCAGCTTGTATGACAAGAGTCCAGAAGAAAAGAAGACGTTTGCCAACGACATTCAGCAGGACGAATGCGACGTGTCGGACGAAGAAGATATGCAGGAGAATACCAGCTATTCTTGTTCCAATATGAACTCACCGAAGAAAAAGGATCCTGCTATTTCGGAGAACTCGTGCGTTTGCGGCACGAAGAGTGCGAGCAAAGCACCATCGTTGGATCATCCGATTGAAGTGCCTGGTCTGCATTCGAACGGAGACCAAGAGTCCGCCGGCAAAAACATTCCACGAATATCGTCGAACTTTGATGGCACTAACGAAGAATTCATTGGCGTCGCGTATGGTAACGGCCAATTGACTCTCTGTGATTCCAATCAGTCCACCTTTCAGATAAACTATTCGGAGAATTGGGAGAATCTCAATTTGAATATAGACGCATCGAGTTCCAGGAAGGAGTTCTGGGGTGACTTAAAATGCGAGAATTGCCCGTCCACATCTCGAAGTATCGAGAAAATCGATAGCAAGATCGAGAGATATACGCAGGATAAAATTAGAAAAGCAAGAACTGAAAAACAACGACGGCGACACCAACACAAGCTGGACCGAAACACGCACAAAGCTCACAATAGATCGGGAGAGAAGAGGCACAACCTGCAGATTATACGAGCGGCTACGAGTACCGAAAGCTCCAGATCAAATTCCACGGATCGATGCTTGAATGCCCGATTGACCAGCTTCGGCGCCAGCTTACATCTTGGCCAGAACACTAGACAGATACCGAATTTTGGCAGTCGCAGTCCTCACCTAAGCCCGCGACTTCATCACTTTGAGTGTTCGCGCGGACAATGCTGCTGCAATCTTGGTACACACTGCGTGAACAGACATTCGTCGCCACAGAATAGAAAGTTGCTGGACCATAGAAGATCCAAATCCGAGCAGATCGCCAGAATGAAGAGAAGAGATGTCGAAAAGAGGGAGAGGTATGAACGAGATAAATACGCGCGAATAGAACATAGTAAAAGAAAACCTGGAAGCGGAAGTAGTTTAATGAATGACGGATTGGGTCCTAGGACGGATAAGAGCGGCTTAGTGTCAGAGATCGCAACTACGCCGCAGAACGTGGTCTGTCATGAATATCAAAGTGCAAAGGACACTAACACGCATAGATCTGCGCGAGCGATGAGACTGGTCAACGCATCGACAGTATCACGTTTAAATCCTCATCAGTCTTTAAGTTATAAACCCGACGTAGCATCTAGTTCCAGTTGTTCAAGCTGCTATGACTCGAGTTCGGAAACCAGCGAGTTTCATAGCGATTGTCAGGACGACGAGGAGATTGCATTAGCGATGCAAGCTGCTGAGATTGCAAATAGAAATCAAATCAGAGCCAAATTTCGGTAAGAGAATGTATTGTTACTTTATTCACCTGCTGTTGTGTGAACGATAACGTAATTATACTTTAAGTCAGTTTTTTGGTCTATTTAAATGATATGCTAAATACTGAAATTTAAAAAAGTTTGCTGACTTGATTGATTTGCAATGAATATGTTTAACATTCGGTCTTTACATTTTCTTTTTTAACATATTTTTGCTTTATTTACAAGCTTTGCATATTTTTCATCTTTTTTTCTTCATTGATACATATTCTTTTAATATTTTTTAATGTTATGTATATAATCTCTTTTCCGAAATAAAAAATAAAATACTATTATTACATTTCCAGGTCCTCGGAAGATCTTGTCCATCGTCTCTTCGTTTGCATAGCAGGTGTGGCAGACCAATTGCAAACAAATTTTGCATCGGACTTGCGGAACATTTTGAAATGCGTTTTTCTCATGAACAGTAGTCAGACAATAGAAGACACTGAAGAATCGAAGGATCCGAATTTGACTTCCACGGCGAATGCATCAATAGATACGGCGGAAACAGAAAGTATTCATGAGCGACAAGAATCGTTACCTGAATATGAAGATGTAGAGGAAACTACTTCGATACACGACCGAAGTATGAATATGTTGATTTTTTCATTCGTAAATTTTACTTAATAAATATGTGTGGTTGCTCATTGTTAGTATCTAAATATTTTTATAATTTACACACACACACACACATATATGTATATATATTTATGATTTAGATTTATCTTTTGAAGAAATATGATAAATTTCGAATTAAATGTTTAATAAATACTTCATTGGTTTAGTTTATGTATATCGTAATGCATATGAACTAAACAAGTATTTATTAAATGTTTAACTCAAAATTTTCTTTCCAAAAGAAAATTTAATAAATCTAAACCATAAATACATATAAATATTTTATATATATGATAAATCATAAAAAATAATAATAAATATAACTGCAAGTTATTTTACAGACAAATACAAAAAATTAACAACGATACAAATACAAAAAATCAACAACGACAAATACAAATTAAATGTTTTAACTTCAATTTGATATGAAATATATAACATATTTTTTCTTTAACTTCTAAACAAAAAAATAGAGTTTTTTCATGGACATTTAAAATTTTACTTTTAAGCTTCTCCTAAGAATGAAATATTAATTATTTAATATGTATATAATTATATAAAAAAAGTATATTAAATATATCCTTCATTTTTATAGCTTCTCCAGTCACCGAGAGGGGGGAAGAGTGTGTCGAAAGAGCACCTGCTTGGGTGCCGGATAACGATGCGCCAAGGTGTATGGCTTGCCAAGCGGGATTCACGGTTGTGCGACGTAGACATCATTGCCGAAATTGTGGTAAAGTGTTCTGTGGTCGTTGCAGCAGCAACAACGTTCCACTGCCTCATTTCGGACACACGAAACCTGTGAGGGTGTGCAACAGGTGTTTTCTGTATCAAGTGACGCCTTTTACGGTCTCTCAAGTTTCGTCCACTAGATGAATGTTTCTGAAGTGGCTTGTAAATCCGATTATTTTTTATTGAACTCCCTATGCGATACACTTCCTTTTCAACATGCAAGATATTCGCGCAAAATTTGGCGACTGTAATTTTCGTAATATAATAAAATAAACAAATATTCTTGTATTCCATAGAAACAGGTCTCAAAGTTTCAATAGAACATATATAATTATGTGATATACTTGTCCGGTATTAAAAAGTTTAGTTCAGTGAATTAACCGCTGCTTTGTTAGCCGAAAACGTTATTCAACTAAGAAATTGAAGTAAATTTTTGAACTGTGCGAGTATTCTCCTCTTTTTTTTACTTTTTAAGTGACACAAAGATACATTGAATATATATCGAGAAAATTTGGTGACACTTCGATTTATCCAATTCTCAATGTACAATTTGTAAAAAGAGGAGCTGCAGACAGACGCGTTTGTACAAAAACGAATAGAGGAGAATTGGAGGAAAATCGCTGTCGCTAGATTGCTTTGTGCGTTATTTGTGCACTTAATCTATAAAATATTCTATCTATATAGATATATAGGCGCTAATCGCTCATATTTTTACACATCATGATTAAATATCTCTCAAGAAGGAATAATCCAATTGGTAAGCTGCGGCAATGTAATTTGATTTGGGTATATTTGGGTGTAAGGTTTCTCGCATATATTCATTTCAAATTTCATTTAAGAAGATTGTATCTTTGTATTTAAGCGATTGTATAGAAGATCATTTTCAAGCGCTTCTGTACATTACTATTATTATTCTCACATTATTCTTATTTTAGTTGTTATTATTATTCCTCATAAATTTAATTCTTATAAAAATTTATTGTTTAAGTAATTATTATTATTAATTTCTTAAGTTATATCGCTGTGCAGAAGTTTATAAACTGATGATTTTTTTTCTGTCAAAGATGTGTGTGATAATAACCTTTCCCACATTTTGTATTCTAAAACGAAAAAAAAAATACGACAAATACACGCAAGGAAAAAGTTAATTGCAGTTAGTTTCCGCAGTAAGATTGTAATAGCTAAATTTTTAGCTGTATACAGCTGAAATTAAACTACCGCGCATAGATTCTTGTTGCTGCAACTAATTTTTTTTGCGTGCATGAATACATTATTAAAGAGGTTCTCTAGTCTTTCTCGTATAATTTAGGAATTTTAGGAAAATTAAATTTTGAAAAAAAAATTATAATGTAGCCATTTCTGAATTTTTTTCAAGTTTTTTTGACTGTGTAGTTTTTTTGAAACTTAAAATGTAACATTCTAAAATAGCCTTATGTGAAAGAGAGTTTTAAGTAATTTAATCGCAAACAAAATATAAGAATTTTGAAATACTGTATTTATAAGAAAGAATAAAATTTGAAGAATATATTGGAATTAAAATGAATAAAACATTGTCGTGAATTGCTTGCTGTTTTTTTTACAAAACCACGAATTAAATATACAAGGGTCAAGAAGAAACAACAAGTTAAAGGATGTTAAATACTTAAGTAAATTTAACCTGTCGATTATATAATTAACATTATAGCGAAACTGGTTTCAACGGTTTCACAGTCTTCTTCAGTCACAATTTACTAATTTAAAAGAAATTAATCCCTTTCAACTTAATAAATATATTGTAACACAATAAAAGGTCTAATATAATAAACATAATATAACAATAATTAAGTCTGCGTATATTAAAGTTAACAATTGTGATCAAGTAAATGAACTGGAGATCTTCAGAATTGAACTGCACGTCATGTAATTAAACTTATCTGGATAGTTTTATTTTTGTTCTTTTTGCTTAATCCTCTATTTTCTTTGTCATCTTAACATTTTCACGAGTGAAAGCAGGTTGACAGTTAACTTTGGATGTTACAAAATTTGAGTTAAGAGCAATCCATTACGAACCTGATGTAATGTTTGAGTAACAATATGACATTATCGATTGTTTGCGATTAAAAAATTAAAATCTCATATTTTTGTGTAACAGTAATGAAATATTCATGAATTATATAATTTTTTTTTAAATATGATGTACCAAAAAAACACGACGCTTGTTACTACACTGAGAAAGATGCTTAAAAATTTATTTGAGATTAAATTTATTTCATTAAAATACATCTTTATTAATACGACAAAATAAAGTAATATTCCTAATAAATAAACTAATTAATAAAAATAATGAGATATATTTCACAAAAATGTATAGTTTGTCATCACAATCAAATTTTTTTATAATATCAAATAAAACATTAAAAATAACTTTTTTTCCTTGTAATATTTTGACTTTTCTCAGTGTACATTTAAATCATTATACACAATAAATGAAAAAAATAATAAATAACGAATAAAAGCAATAAAAATATGATAATTTGTTATTTAAAAATATTTTCTTTATAAATATTAACATGAAAAAAAAATTTATTTTAATTATTCGTTATAATTAATTCGTTATTTATTATTTTGAAGATGGCAATGCCAAACGTTTCTTTGGTTAAAAAATACATGTGAATGAAAAGTCATGTAATTCTCCTCCACTTTTTTGAAAGCTGGAGAACCTCCTTAAGATATCGAAATATTTAGCAATTGCAAGTGTAAATAATATTATTAGTACATGGATATAAACTTATATGATATAAATAAATATTGTTTTGAATTATTAAAGAAAGCGTGGAGCACACACATATTTAAAAAAAAGGGGTTCCAACTTACAATTAGATAAAAATATTAATTTAAGGTTTAAAGTCAGCTCGTAAGCGACTGTCATTGTTGTATCAATATGAAGATTCTTTTCTTTCGACATATCTAGACTTTTCATTACAATAACTGATGGGATTGTATTTAAAACTTATGCGTTTCTGATAGGCTTTAGTTGACAATCGACAGTTGATTTTCTATGGAAAGCAAGCTTTCTCGCAGAAGTTTAAGACTTACAGCATCACTTTCGAAGCGTCAAATTATATATAGTGTATATAATCTGTGTAATGTATAATGTGTAGGAAAATACGTATGCACGTTTAAACGAATAAGGGAGAACAAAACGAAAATTTTGCGTTCATTAGTTGGGTCACGCTGTAATTATTACCGCGATTAGAATTTCTAAGCGTCTACTGCCCGCTGGAGTGTTTTGGAGTATATACACAGGTGCGTTAGAGCACACATCACTTAGCTCCTGTGCCAAATTTATGACAATAAGTTTCCTCTTTCTTATATCTCGCACGAATTTGGTTCCTATTCAAAAGCTCGTACAAGATACTTCCGATTACCGTGAAACATTGTGTTGCGTTAAAGGTTTTGGGAACTGTATTCGTGACAGACTACTCGGCGTAGCACGTGCGCCCCACGATTGATAAAGACTGGTTTGAATATATGATATAGATCTTGCACTCATTAACAATTCATGAACTTGTCGCGATTAATATAAATTTCAAATGACAGATTTATATCGTTACCAATTTTGTTTCTTATGTTTTATTATAAGATATCGATTTTCACAAGATACGAAAAGATACTATGATCAATTTCATCAGCAATTTTTCTCAAATTCTCAAAATTTTTAATTTGTTATCAATAAACAAAAGTCAATACAAATTCAAAATGACTTAACAACTACTTTTGAACGCATTTAATTAAAAAAAAAAAACTAATGGAATCGAAATGTATTGTATTCATCAGTGTGAAAGTTGAGTACACACAATCGTGTTTAAACGATTGTATAATTGAACGGCGAGTCAATTTGCTGCGGTTAAAATCGCGCAAAGTAAAGACGTTAATTGAAAGCGATGTATATTAATTAATCTGACGTTTAGACATGTAATTATGATTATCAATTTTCATATGGACGTAGTATGTAATGTTCTCTAAAATAAAGAATATCGATATCACTCGATCGGATTCGGAAGTCGTTGTATATTATAATCGCGTATGCGTATTGTAAACTACAGGTAGGACTTTTTACCATTTGAAGAAAAAAAATCTTGTATAATGTCTACGGAACAGCGAGAGTGCTTGTAAGTCGTGAAAAAGTTAGTAAGAAAGAAATAAAAAAAAATGAACTTATTTCTGTAAGGAGCACATCGAGTATACCTTTAGATTACAGATGTTTAGACGGAGATTTATTTTTTACACACACTCGTAATCGATGCCTTGCTAGAATATCGTGCTTTCAATTACGAATGCGACGAAAAGCCTCTGGCTAAAAAAGTCTAGTGATTAAACGCGAACCGCTGCTAAACATCTCATCTCCTCTATATATGTACGAGTCATTTTGGTAATCAGGTTTTCCCCTGTGCCTAAATTATCACAGGCATCGAACTGTATTAATACTGGAACACTTCGATGTGTCCGAAAAGTGAGAAAAAATGATCTAAAGATATCCTTGGTGAAAAAATTCTCATATTTTTAAGGATTTTTCATATTTCAAATTTATGAAAATTTTCTGAAAAAATATCTTAAATATCTTAAGATTTTATAAGATTCCTTAAAAATTATAGAATGAGAAATCTTAAAATATTCAGAATTCAAATGTATAAAGAAATCTAAAAACGATGTAAACTTTCTCAACGTTTTTGAAAAGTATTCCAATTCGTATTAAAAAATCTGAATAATATTGTAGAAATTGTATAAAATTTATATAGAAATTTTAAAAAATTATGTAATTCTAAAAAAACTTTCACCAGGGATGCCTCTTGTTTATCCTTTTCTCTCTTTCTCTCAATACAGTTCAATAAATTATATTCTATAAAGGAACATAGAAATAAAACACTATAGAATAATATACTGACAGTAGATTCGATTAGAAATTGCTTTATATTCACATTGAACTTTGTTTTGCCAGTAAAGTTTGCTGGCACAATTTAACAAAGTATCGTTGATTAAAAATATGGCTCACTGGACCAACTAAACCTTTGAGGAATGTATAAGATTTCCACTATATTTCTCTGCATGGAAATGGGAAAAAAGAAACAGAACTTTCTTCTTGTGGAAGCAAAAAACTCAGGTGACACGTAATTCCATGTAGGAGCAATCAATTCGTAGTTTTTTTAGATTCAACTCCAAACTTTACTTTATATATGTATATGATTCAGTATATAAGAAATTGATTTAAAAAACTAAAAAGTTTAAAAGAAAGTTTTGAGAAACATTCCAACTAGGGACAAATATCCAATGAAGAGAGGAAGAAAGATTAAAAAAAACTGTCAACAAATTTAATTCTGTTGATTATGCAAATGATAATGCAAACACTTTGCTCGTGTAAGAAGGAGAGTTCCAGTATTACCATAGTTCAGTGATCACAGACTAGCCTGTGAATATAAATTAAACGAACATAATGAAAGCGTGTGAAAAGAAAAAAGGGAAAGTAGATTATGTAAAAAAAATGAAATGAGATATAGGATGGATCAAAGATCACGATGTTGTGAATAAATTGGAATAATAAGAAAAATTCGTTTCGTATCTATGCGAAATAAAAAAAAACAAAATATATGTAATATTAATGATTGATGTTGACGAAATTAATATTATAGAAGAAAATTAAGGCTTATTTTTAAATCGACTACTTTCACAATAGTTCGTTGACTGGCTGCGTCATTTCTTTTTCGGCATCGTGATTTTGATTCACTCGATGCATCGAGGGGCTTACGATTTGCCAATTAATTAAAAAATTTTCAAGGCAACAAAATGTATCTCCTCTGAATTATTTTTATATTATTTGCCTAAGTGTACGCATAGAAACGTATTCTTAGCACGTTTGACATTGGATCATCTTGAAAGGCGCATGATCGATTTGCCGGATTAATTAATGACCGGTGACAACGTGTAACCAATGACAAAACATTATTAATTGCTATTGATACGATAGTATCAATTTGACACCGAATTAATTTGCAATCCATATCGGAAGGCTAACGATACGTGATGTTACGTACCAATGATCTTAGAAGAATGAAAAAATACATGTAAAGATGAATGCAATTATAGATGGATGTGTATACGCATGTGTGTATGGGCGTGTGCGTGTATGTATATATGCGTACAAATAACAACTATTCGCAATATTACATCATGAGACGAAGTGTCTCTTTAATATTTGAATGCACTGAGGTTTCGGTAATGGATGTATTCAGACACGAATATAAATAAAATTTGTTAATTAAAATGTTTAAATCTCTGATTACTTTAAAGTAGCGATCACGTAACTGTTTCCTTAGAGCGGAGATGTGAATATAAATTAAACGAACATAAAAGGGAAAATTTTTATCATTGAAGTGAGAAATTTTTCACTTTTCATATTTCCACCCTGAGGCAAAAAAAGTTATGCGACCGTTGCTTAGATGTTAACATCTGTCGAAAACAGATTTTGAAATAATTCGCTGCAAATTCTTCCTGGCAGAATGTGTAAGGCGGAATTCACAGGAGGGGGAAAAGTAAAATATAAAATTTAAGTAAAATTAATTGTTCGAGCCAAATTGCATTAATTACACTCAGTATAATCGTATATTCTTTTCTGCTTCTGCAATTTCACAAAAAGTGTTCAAGCAGAGAAAAAGAAATTTATATTTAAAAAGAATTATATAATGTTTCAATTCAAAATTTTTGTAAAAAATCTGATAAGTATATGAATGAAAAATATGAATAATTTCCTGTTTTAATAATAAACTATATAAAAAAATATGTATTTAAAAGTCGCAACGGACCAGCAGCAATTGCTAAAAGCAACATATTATGAGCAATTTTTATTTTTACTTTCTAGATGACAATTTAGAGCAACGAATGTAAACATATCTAACTTCAAATGGTATTTATCAAAATTGATCGTTTGTAATTAAATACATATATGTAAAAAACATCCAATAAATGGTATTTTATCCTACAGTAAAGATGGCTGCCGCGACGAAGAAGAATAAGAGTAGGAATCTAATAAAGAAGTGGATTTAGCTTATATATGCTTTTTACGAAACTACTAGTCCCACTATTATCTATCACGCATGCTCGATGCAAATCAGTGAATAAAGATAAAGATATCTCTTAACATGCTCCTTCTCAGATCACTTCTTCGACTACGTTTAACGGGAAAAACAGCTCAAAGAGTGATTCTTTATTATGATTGGTTTATATATTTAGATTCAGCGAAGAGCCAATCTTATTAAAGATTTACTCAACCATTGCACAACTGTTGTCTTCTGAAAGTAGTTTCAGCATAGGCGTACATGGCAGCGCCGCGCATTCCAGTATTATATTTTAATGATTTTCTATGCTACTAATTTATATTATTACTGACATTTTATTTGATCAAAATGAAATAAAAATTTAACATAATACAATTAAAAATCACTGGATTTCTTGAAGAAAAAATACTACGTATCTTCCACATCAATGTGTATTAATAACAAAATTTATAGCATAATATTGATATTGTTACAATTCTTAATCAAGTTAAATGCTCCAAGTTTCCGTTGACATTTTAAATAGTTAAAGCGTCACATATTAACTAGAAGCTATAAAAACATCTTGACTAATCGAAGCAAAGACTATCTTACTGGTCGAGCACCAAAATAATAAAAAAAACCTCTGAAAAATCCTTTTGATTTTTGTAACAGCTTTTTTATTTCTTGTCAACTGTTACTTGTATTAGCAAATATCATGAGGTGTATGTCATTTGTAATGTATGTATAGTTATGCTTCATTTGTTTCTGTGTCACAAGTTTTTCTTGACTCAATTACTTATTTGTTAAAACTTTGTTGTATGAAATACCTGAAAAAAAAAAAAAAACAATATCACATGTTACATCTTTTTCTTATATTAGTAAATTACATTTTGTTTTACTATCACATTTTAAAGTATGCAGGAAAATATTGATATCTTAATATATCTATTAGTTAATTACTTTAGTATTCATTCTTAAGCTTCAGGTGTAGCTAATGGGGCTTCTTTCTTCTCTTCAATAATAATGGCATCTTTCTTCTCACCATTAGGTTTGTCATTTTCATCCACTTCCTTTTTGGGCGCCACCTTTAAATACCATCAACAAGATTTATATATTAAACAAATTGCTTTTATAAATATTGTACTCGATTTTATAAACTGTTTCTAAAATGATAAAAAACGATTATCTCCAATGAAAACAGAAAATATTGTTTAATAGACACAATAATATAAAAAAATACATATGTATATATAATAGATTTCCACTAAAAATTTTAAAGTCAATTTTGAAGTTATAAATAAAAACTCTCATTTTTTGTTCAATATTTTTGTAGATGACATCTCAAGATCTTTACAAAATTCCACCTATCCTATATATGGATTTTTAAATTCATAATCTTTAATGGGAGTCAGAGAAATTCTTTATATCTAAATGATATATAAAAACTAATATTTCCATTATTACATTATATATATATATATATATATATGTATGTATGTATGTATATGTGTATATATGTATATATATATATATATAGTCTATAAAAATGTTTNTGTATATATATATATATATAGTCTATAAAAATGTTTGCACAGAAGGTTTTCAACAAATTTCTCAATTTTCACCAAATTGTTGCTTTTTGTCATCTTATCAACTATTATATTTAATAAGAACACACCATCGGCTATTACTGTAATTCCCTTTACCTCCTCTTTGCTAGCTTCATCAAAATTCTCCACTAAGTCGGGCACCTCGTCGTCCTCTTCCAACGTAGTTTTCCCAACTGCACTTCCAGCGACTGTACTTGCTAATCGTTTCAGCTGTGTCAAACCCTCGGGGCCAAGCTGGCTCAATATTCCTGGTAACATCTCGGTTATCTGTTTATTTTCTCCGTGACCAGTGATCGCAAATGTATTAGCAGACAAACTAGCCTGGGCTTTTGGATTATTGAAATGGATGACTGTACCGTCATCTTTAATCATATTAACCTCCTCTATTCCAGGAATTGTATTTACAGAAAGTTTTTTTAGACAACTCTGTAACTTTTTGTCATCTGTGGCAGCAGTCGCGTGTACAACCTGCAAAAGCAAAAAAAATAACATAAACATAAGAGCAATAACGTTTAATTCTGCCACAAGGCATAAAACGTTAAGGCTTTGCTTAACATTGCCCCCGCAGCGTACAAATGTTCCTTCCTTTTTGGTAACTTAACTATTAGTCGCGTATTTGAAGTACCCTAATGAGTAAAAAAACCAGTTATCTTCAGTTGACATTTATTATAAAAATCAGATCAAAAGCCGATAACTAAGAAAAACTGTGCTAGTAGCTCTGTTTATAACAAATCCGCATGACACTCACAAGAAATACAGGTGTGAAGCGCAATGAAACGAATAGCTAATGATCTCGCCCAGATTATTTCCATAATAGCAATCTTGCGATGTCACGCGTACTATTCGCTCCGATCCAAAAATCGACGTGCATACTAACGACGACGGACACGGATCACACGTAGAAAGGCGACGAGGCGAGGCACACGCGAGCTCTGGATCTCTTTAAAAAGGCAGCGACAAGTAGCCGATACGCGATGCTCACCTTCTTCTTGCGTCGGGGTGTACCCTTGCCGCCGATTCGCACTTGGGCCTGGAGCTTCTTGAGCTTCTCGGGATTCATGCTTTTTAACCTCTGCCGCGCACGGACAGGGGACGGATTCGCGTGGTGGCGAAGGGTGACTGCGACCGGTACGCTGCTCTACGTGAAATCCTTCCTCTCACACGTGCGAGTCGACGTCGTGCGGGCGCGGGGACCGGCTCGGCTACACGCGACACGTGCTCTCCTATCCGATCGAGATGCTCGAGAAAATGGAAGCGGTACGCTCGTTTCGCTCGCGATCCCTACGTCCGAGAGAGCCGACTTCCGGACGGCGGCGGC
>QKQZ01051638.1:0-58224 GCA_003595255.1 Solenopsis fugax
ATATATAATTGTAATGCACTCTCATAAAAAACTTATTATACTATTCTGTTCGATAAATCGTGTGATAATTAATATTGCAAATGTCTGAACAACAATGTAGAGTGTAACACAGTGCAGAGAGTTATATTTATAACGTTGTATTCAATTGAATTGTCTCGTTTTCCTAGACATCTGGCACGTTTATTCAAGGCATCATACCAGAACAAAAGCAGGTGATCTTCTCCTCTAAGTGAAACGTGGAGACTAAATTACGGTTACACCTGCTCGGAAGACTCACACATGTCAAACTCCGTACATAGTTCTGAACTTCCAGTGTCTAACAAAACTTGGCGTCGAGTTTCACTTGGCGTGTAAGATGACAACTTTATAAAATTTTCGAGCTCGTTTTGCACGTGTATGCGATAAAGTATATTCTTTTAAATTCTCATAATTGAATTTTACGTAAAAATAGTAACTGTATCCGATTACTTCGTTACCCTCTGAGAATATAATATTTAATGTACACGGTTCTATTAACGCGTTCCCTTTTAGCGTGGAATGATTTATTCATTCGATATCGTAAAAAGTATGACGGATATCCGAAACGGTCCAAAAAATTCTCTTGGATCTTCACATTCTATGAAAAAAAAAAAAAAAAGAGAAAAGAGTGTGCGCGTGTGTGTACGTAGATGCGTTGTGATCTGCATAGCGAATCGCTTAAATTGATTGAGACATGAAGGTTTGGTCATTGTTTCTGTCATGATTGGCGTTGATAGCTCTAGTTTAATAAAATATAAAATGCTAAAAGCGTTGAAGAGAATACACTAGATATAAAAAATGCATATACGAGTCAAATAAACACGTTCCCAGATAAACATATGTTGTAAAGCTGATATTCGACTATTTCTAATTTAATTATGAATCTATTAACGAATCTAGATCACACACTCATACAAATGCGTGTCTTTCAACTTTATCTTGGAAAATGTAAAAGTTTATTTTTATGCTCTTCACATGTGTTTTTAAAAATTGACATGTGTCCCATTTTTACTTACTTAATTATTAAAATATTTGCGCATGTACAAATTTTAATATAATATCTGTTTAATAACTGTAATTGTCTTTTGTTAATCTAATGGCGCGGCAACGGCAACGGTCGAGTAACTGGGCATATAGCTTCACTATTCGGCTGTCTAAAATTTGAAAACTATTTCTCACAGACCATAAATCGGTCGAAATACGCAACTCACTGTGGCAGAGTTTTAACGATGCACCAACGCTATCATATGCACGATAGTGCTACGAGAATGACACGTGATAAAGATCGTAACTGCATTTTTTGATTAGAGGGCAATAGCCGTCTGCCAACGATCTGGTTTATATGACACCGCATAAATTTTCAAAGATTTTTATGGCTCACTATATTTTTGTTATCCGTCTTTAAGGCGAATAATTTCTTAATCTGCTGTAAAAATATATAATTAATGCGCAAACATTTTAATAATTAAATAAAAATGGGAGACATGTCAATTTTTAAAAATACATATGAAGAGCATAAAAATAAATTTGTATATAATCCAAGATTAAAGCTGACAAAAAGACATTATAAGTGTAATCTGGATTCGTTCTAATTTAAACTAGGAATAGTCAATATCAGCCTTACAATACGTTTTTATTTGAAATGTGGTTAAACGAGTTTAGAAGTTTATATTTTTATTAAACTAGTGTTACCAACGTCACTCATGGCAGAAACAAGACCAAACTTTCATGACCGAATCTTCTAAAAAAATTAAATTTTATATACATACATTTTTTTAATTAACTTGATAAAGTTATATGTATATAACTTTATCAACTATTTATTATGATAATTATGTATAAAACAATATTCTACTTAAATTTCACGTATTAAACATTGATTTTTTAATTAAACTTCTAATGTTAGAGTAGGAACTATTTTTACACGCATCATTCTGCAAGTATACTTAATCTACTTGCACGGCGGAAGAATATAATGCACGCAACGAGAAGAATCGCGCAGGTTCAAGCGCTTTATTAATTTTCCTTAATTGCACCATAATTGCCAAGTAATTATTTACACGGCGTTGGTTTTACCTCGGCTAAGCCGCGAAAATAATTGCGCCAGCAATAACGCGGAAATAATAATCATAACTGGAAGTGCGAAGAGCAAAGTTTATGAATAGCTCGTCTGAGATCGCGTTATCTCTGTAACCCAGGACGATATTCCTGGCGAGCGTGGCGCAAGTTAAACGAAGATTTAATGAACTAACGGGATGTTTTGAATCGCAGATACGTATATTTTACAAAAGATTGATGCGATAGAAGTGTATTAGCTATAGCACGAATATTAGATCAACTTCACTAACCACAATTAAGTCAAAGCACGTGTGTGTAAATAAGTGTGTACGCATGTGTATGTGTGTGTGTGTTAAGTGTATCCAGACATTCGGGTATAAATCGTTCGGTTCATAGCTATTTGATCGATTGGAGCGCGAGGCCAATAGTCAATTGCTTGCTAAAGTTCGCTCGAATTTCCTGTAATTGCCTGATATTACTTTGACAATAGAAGCGAGATAAATATTTGAACGCGGAGAAAAGGGGTGGAGGGACCGAATGTGAAAAGTGACGATACGCCGTTGCCTCTATCAAACGGATCGAACGCAAGAACTTGAGGCTCCTGATGGCTTTTTGATGCACCGAGGCAATTCGCTAAAAATACCGATTCTTTAAAAAAAAAAAATGGAAGAATCGAACAGTTTCGCATGATGGATGGATTACTCAAGATCGATTCTTTTGCGTAATATTCTATAGTTTTTCAAGCAGAATCACAGTTACGAAGTTTTGTATGTTTACCTTACACGAGTTTTGTAATTAAATACTTTTGTCTTTTTTTTTCTCGAATTACACTTCTCGAAGATAAACTCTTTCTATCAAATATCAATTTAATATTTCTGTATATTTTTTAATAAAAATATAACCTATCGATATATAAACGTATATTATTTTCTCTGGCAAAATTAATTCGATGTAGATGCTTTATTTTATTATAACCGCACATACTGAAAAAATCGTGACCCTGCTTTATTGTACATAACATAAAGCTCGCATATGTGCGCGGGCAATTTTTGTAAACTAGTTTTTTCGACCACTGGATTATTTGACGCGTAAAAATATACAATAACGATCTCGGATTTGTTTTTTTTTTCTCTGGTCGTGCGCGTCAAGTTTTCTTTTGTTTAAAAAACAATGTTTGCATCAAATAAATGTCTCTGAATGAGTGAAGTTTACGTCTGTTGTATACGTTCACGTGCATAGAGATATTACATTCTTACACATGCGTCAATAGTATTTTCGCTCATTTCGATATTTAGAGTATGAAAAAATGTAAATACACTTTAACATAAAATTTTTACAATTTAGGAAGGGAAGAAATATACTACCTTGCACCTATAATTAAAATTATCAATTCTCATATAACTTCTCTCTTATTTAAAAAGAGAAGAATTTCTAAAAAAGAAGGGGGACAGAAAGAGAAAGAAAGAGAAATTGTATTCACGATAATATCTCACGTTTATTATTTAAAGTGCTCATTTAAAGACGATGGCTGTGCATTATTTAAAGTCTTGTTTTAAGTGCGCTAGATACTTATTACTTAAGGTGCCTTCGAGGAACTTTGTCGTGACTTTTTTTTCTCGTTTTGAGGCGTAACCGTCCCGCATCTTTTCACAGCTTCTAGTAAATTAACATATAATATACAGCATGAAACAAAACGGCAGTAGAAAATACACATCTGCAGTATAAAAATAGAAAATTCGACAATGTATTTATATGTAAATTAATTCAAGTACAATACTCACGTAAAAGCTTGTTCTCTTTCAAAACTAACATTTTATTGTATAAATGCTGTCATATCTCTATTTCTACCACATCTAAATATTTATTTAATTAAAATTTTAAAAACGTTTAAAAAATATATACACGGAAACAACAGTTTTGCTGAAGTATCTAAATATATAGCTTCATACAAATTTGAAAATAATTTAATGTTGAACCATCAAAAATAATTACGTGAAATGCTCATGCGTGATGAACAATACTACAAAAATGCTGCTTTCGACATTCTAGCAACCAGTTGGATGTCCTACATAATTATTTTAACAAAACTATTTTCAAATCTGTATCTAGTTAAATTTTTACTTTAGCAAAAATGCTTAAAATAAAACACACGTTTATTGAAAAAAGTCTTGTTGCATTATTTAGAAATCTGGTAGATTCAATTAATACATCTTTTTAAAAATGGACAAATCAGAAATCTTGTAGGAATTACCAGATTATAATAAAGTCTATCAAACGTTCTGATTATAAAATCTCGAAGTCTTATAATAATTAGAAATTCTGCTTGGTTTCACCAAAGTGCACTTAATCATATATATCTTGTTGATAAAATCATTTTTCTCAGTGTAATAATATTTATTATATATATATTTTTTGAATTTTTAACACGAGTGCAAAGCGACACAAATTGTTGCCTCTAAACTTGCAGTTTAACGGTTCCTTACAACGGCATCGCACGGCTACGGTTGATATTTTCGCATCATCGATGCAATGCTGGACGAATTTTATTCAGCGCGCGATAACATTTTCGGCGAGAGCTCAGCCTTATCCCAGCTCTCAAAAACACTTCGCACTTTCGGGAAACCTGCCCGAGGGCGGGCGTGAATGCCTCGCGAACCTCGGATCCCACCGGGGGACGCCCGGTACGGAAAGCGCGTTGCATCGACGTTGCACTCCGCCGCTCCAACCTCCAACCCCGTATCGTCACCCCCTATAATTTCGTAACAGCACGCTCGGCGTTTCGTATTCCGCTTTCATTTCACGCGGCAGGAAGCGACGTATACGCTACGCGGCGGCACTCCGCTTCGCCGCTTCCGACGAGAGGAGATAAAATTCGCCGCACTCGATTCCAGGGTGTCCCGGTGCAACTTACAAATTCACGGTGTAAGCGCAGAAATCCGCACGTGAGTTCCAATATCGATACCTATTTACGTAAGCACGTTAACCTGCGGAATATCGATGACGTTAATCTCTAATCTCCACCGCAGTGTTGTAAAAGATAACGTAGATAAGAATATTTATTTATAACAGTTCGATAATTCGAACCGGTTCGCATTTCACGAGCTTCACTACTTTTATAAAATTCCTTACTTGTGTTTAAAGTAATCGAGTCGTGAAACACAAAACACGAAACATAAAGTGGCATTTTTATTTTTATTCCTAGGGTCAATGGGATCAAGTTTGTGGTAATACGAAGCTTTGATAATTAGATTCGGAATGCATTTATCGTGCATAAGCGGGTCGATATCATCTGACGATGCTTACCTTCATAACCTGCTCTTTAACTGGGTCTCGTCTCTAAGATGACGGAAATTCGTGGAATTCGCAACGTCGAGATGCTTCTGAAGATGCAATCTGCACCTCGAGCATGTCTCTTCAAAGAGCTATATATACATGTATATATATACATATATATATATATAAAATACATATATATATATATATATATACATACACACACTATCCACCACAGCGCGTTTCTCTTTGGTCTTCGCGTTAATAATACTAGATACTAATTTAAATTCCTTTGATCACTAACCGACTTTGATTAAGTCAATATGTAAAGAAAACAATGCAGAACAGAAAATTAATTTCTTAATTAGCGCTTTTCCGCGCACCATATTTTTCTCACCGCGTGCTGTTTATCGGCGACATGAAAAAAAATGGTTATGGGAGAGATTTCATCGTGCATGCACATACCTTCGCGGCAATTGAGCATATCACGGTGCAATACTTTTCCCGCGTCCAATATACACCTCGCCGATATTTCCGATAAAAGTTTACGCAACAATTCATATAAAAACACAATTCGGTAACGTAATTTAATTATTGAATATCTCATCAAACAGAATTTATCGAATCGATCTAAACAGCGCCGAGGGGGTACTAAGATTATCATAACAAATGTTCTAAGTAAAAGTCGATAACACACAAGTGTTATCGGAACATCCGGATTTACGTTCTGTATTGTTAAAGAAATAATACAAGAAAAGAAAGCAGAGAAAAGACGTAACAATCTATTCACTTTTCTTTGCTCTTGTTATCTTGACAAAATTTTCATGGTAATCTTGATGAAACAATTTCTATTTTATAGATAAACTGAAGATTTATTCTAATGTCTGAGAATAAAAACGTCTTTATCACAGAAAAAAAATTGAGATGATAATGATTCGCAAATTATTTTCTGATCTAGAATTTATTTATGGAGCCTCGTAACGTTAAGTGCAAATCCCATCTTTCTAGAATTCAGTTTGCCAGACTTGGGAACCAGGCTTGATTATCGGTTAAGAGGGTGATTATAGGCGCGAGTATGATACGGAGGTCATTAGACTTGCCCCTTAATTAGCTAGGTAAGCCCCGGATATTAGGTTTGTACGTCGTTGCACACCGGTGCGAACGATACGACGAACGGAGAACAGCCGAAGATGCAGGCAGGGGTGAAGCGACGAGCGGGGTTAGCCTAATTCGCACGTGCCAGCCCGCAGGTGCGAACGTTCGAATTGTTTTCCGATACAGAGCGACCTTAGTCTCGACGCCACCTCTCGTTCGCCTTCGCGCTTTACCAGACACACACGTGTGCGCTCGCCTACCACATGTAACACGTATTTCCTGTTCACTTTCATGCATCGATCTACAAGGAAGCCTTCACGTTGCGCGCGAAGCGAACAAAACCGTTTCAGCCGTTTAGTGTATCAATAACCATTTTACATTAGCCTACGAATTAATATCATAATTACTATGATAATTATAATTTATAATTAAACGTAATTATAAATGATATTAATATTAATACTGTGAATATTGATAGAAATTTATGTGTTAAGGTATATGATTATATATTGTCAAAGAGATGACCTGGTTCACTATATATCTCATTTACAGCTTTCATTTGAGGCACCTCTGAAAGAATTTTACTGACGATTGCATAAATTATGCAATCCACTATCTTCATTTATTTCGATAGACATTGTGAAACAATCGCATGTAAGCTTTATGAAAAAAAAATTTGTTTAATTTGTGAAGTTAGATGAATCATATTAATCAATTGAAAATTTGTTTATTAATTACATAATTATTTATGAAAATACACATACACATGCGTATATTTATTAATCTTTAATTTTTAATTATGAAATGTCATTCAATTAATTACGACCAGAAAACAGTCTCGAAAAGATCAAACGACGTAAAGGATGATTAGAGACGCAGTAAAATATGACTAAAATGTATCTAGGTAGTGAATTAAAAAATAACAGACTACAAGCGACTATTTCAGCCCTACGAGCGAAGCGTAGCCGTTACTATCAACGCGAATGTAGCTAACCGACTCTGGTGTAGGTCGACCTGGCGAAGGGGGTAGCTATTTAGGGGTTTAACACCTCAGGGGGCGGTCGGCGGGTGACGGAGATGGTGGAACGCGGCTAGGTAGGGGATAGCCTGGTACCGGGCTTGTGCAACCACTGTGTCACCTTTATCACCTTTATCACCTGCTGCAAATTGCCACCATTTGGATGCTAAACCTCGGGGTCTCACCTCACTGACGACTATTTGCAGGGACGGCGCGCATGAGTGAGAGCACTGGTGAAACAGGAAGAGACCACCGTGACGCTGATAGAGCGAGAGAACGGGAAACGGGAAAATGGAACAGAAGGGGGAAAAGTTGGGGACGAGAGGGCGTGGAGGAGGAACGAGATGGAAAGAGAGTACACCGAACGCACGGTACATACATGCGCCTCGGAAATGCTTTAATCGGATTATCCGATGGTTTTAGAGTCGCTCCGTATCGTTGGGACCGCTCTCGATTCGACAAGATCGAATTTCACCTCGAGAGTGCAGTACCGCGAATGTACTCGCTTTTGCGTACCCGCGATATTTTATTTTAACGCTTTTCGCCATTGTACCTAGCTGTTTTTTTTTTTTTTTATTTCATTTACCTGCGTTACGCGTGTAAGCATCAACCGTAAACGGTCAAACCGTAACAGAACATAATTCGCGAATTTACAGCGAGAAACGCTGGTACCGAGAGGTTTCAGAACAAGATGTGTGTTGTGGATAAAAAATTCCACCAAGAGTACCGGGAGTAACGCGAAAAAATATTCGTGAGACACGTGACGAATTTTTATCGCTTCTTGTCGCCACCCCTACGCGCATATGAACTTTTCTGGCTAAGTAAGTGCATGCGGGAGTGGAGAAAACTAGGTTACTCCGGCGAGTCTTCTGCCTCTCGGAAAACTCTCTCGCCTGTCCCCGACCGCGTGGGTCGCGGTATAGAGGAGCCCTTCGCCAAACTTCGCGCGGTGTTCTGAAAATGGCTGTTATATGACGTATTTTGAATCTCTTTTACGCTTTCGCGCGCGACATGTCCCCGCTCTACCTTACTCACCGCCTCCTTCCCATCCATTTTGATTTCTCGCCCGCTTACCTTTCGCTCCTTTCTCTCGGAGCCGCGGCGGTGCACTTTCCTAAAACTGCATCGCCCGCATGTGGCAACTTTTCTCGTAGCTTCCTTTTTTTCTTGCACTTGTTGCTCCCACGGATTCCCGTTCAAAGTGAACTTTACCGTACGCGCCCTTTCCCGAGTTTTTTTTTGTCATCGGCATTGATTCTCGCAACGTAGGTACGCGAGTGCATGTGCACATCACAGAACGCGCGCATGCAACGTACGACCGGCGACGTAATTCACCCTGCGCGATAATGTAACGTACGATAAAGGTCTCGTGTAATAAGCGTCAAGCGTAAACCCGATTTATCGAAACACCACGCGCGAAATGCGCCTCTGCGTTAAAGTGCTGCATAGATGCATTTTCATGACACGTCCGGTGACGTCGGATATCATTAAACGTTTTAAACGTTCGTTATCGTTTTATAAAGCAGCGAGCACGTAAATGTACTTTGAATACATTTTTCAAAGTCTCGTAACAATTAACGCGTCATAACGCGTCGCGCAACAGAAGATTTTTATTTCTTATCGGAAGGTAATAGCTCAAACGTCTACGTCTTTGTCGGGATTTTGATAACTCTCGAACCGCGATAAGCCGGATGATCCGCGGCAAGCCGAAGGTAGGAAGCGCTGAGAGGCCGCGAAAAAGATCCAGGAGAATGTGCGAGAAACGAAAGAAGAGTCGGCTGGCAGCAAACACGACAGTCGGAATTACGGGAGAAGACAAGAATACAAAGGCTGATATGCGATAAATGAAACTTCGTTTCGAAAGCGGTAACAGGTGATATTGAGAGCCATCCGCGTGAGCATCGTGATATCCGCACTCGTGGCACGTAAGAATGTGCGTTTGAAACGTTCACTCTAATATTACATCAAAAAATTAATTTGGTCTGACCTAACTGGTATGTATCTACTTGTAAGAATATGCATCGCGCACATGCATCTGAACCGTCGCAACAATTTATATTTTAAATATAAGAATTGAGACTCGTGAAATTGTAAATATAATGATATATAAAAGCGGCAAATACGAGTCGGGCGCGGTAAACTGTGCGCAAAGGAAATCTCCAAATAATTGTGACAATCACATGGATTTCATAAATGAATTTAATAACAAAAATTGAACGTTTTGGCTCTAATATTGAGCCATCTTCAACGCAGATACATCAAAAAACCGTTATAGTTGACAAATTACCGGCAGACATTAATTTGTCAACGGTTTTTTGATGTATCTGCGCTGAAGATGGCTCAAAATTAGAGCCGAAACGTTCGATTTTTGTTATTAAATTCATTTATGAAATCCATGTGATTGTCACAATTATTTGGATATTTCCTTTGCGCACCGTTTACCGCGCCCGACTCGTATTTGCCGCTTTTATATATCATAAGATTTATATTTTTTTATCTTACTCGAGAAGTAACACTTACATAATATATCAAGCACACTTGCGAAGTCTAATTACATCTAATCAAAAGTTCAAAAGGATATGTAAGTTTATTTTGCGATAGAAACTGAGAATATCTTTGGTGGTTTTGTATTAACGCTGCATGCATCACATTAAAAAATATGTCGACTTGACGCCGCAAAACGCCAGCCATAAACTCCCTGAGCTTTGAAGTGGACTCAGGATACCATTTTTTTTTTTTTTTTCGGAGACTGGAAAAAACGATAACCTTTCCGCCCGCGAGATTTAACCCACCTCACGAAAAGAAGGTCTCAGAGCCTCTGAAGAGTCTTTTACCTCGCACCAGACAGGATAAACGGAAGGAACGTCGAAGTGTGGCGGGGTCGACGAGGGAAAAGAGGGAGGTCTCCTCATGCGAAGGAGGAAGGCGAACTCGTCGGTAAGGAGGATGAGTGGGCCACTTCCTACGACGATAAGTTAGGAAGGAGTCTCGCGGATGTTCGCGCCATTTGCGCGAGCACCGCCCGAGATAATACCGAGCCGATAGACGATACCGGGTGGCGATACCGCTCGCCGGTTGGCTGCCACTGATGGACATGCCCATTTTATCTGAGCGAGCGATACGTCGCTCCTTTTGCGATATCATACCCTTCCTACGATCGCGCACGATTTCTCTCTCTCTCGATCCTCTTATACTTTGAGGGATGACTAAAAAAATATGTTCCCTTCGTATTAGACGTCACGATGACGAGACAATTTCGCGCCCCTCGTATCACTGGGATACGAGGTAATAGCAGACAAAGTTACGCTAACTTTTTATGTATTAACTTTAGATAATTATTAAGATAAACCTTGTGAATTGTAGTTAAACGTACGTATACAAAAAAAGAGAAGAAGAGCACATGCAAAGTTAAATTATTTTTCCCCCCGATTTATATATTGCGAGGAGTATTAAAAGATATTAAATGCGAATTCGAATAATTCCATATGTATTGTAATCCATCCGTCGTACTATATTACAGTTATCTCGCAAAGTTGAATAACCGATGGAATTCATTCGCGGTATAGTGCCCTTCGCGTTCCTCAATATCCAACTTTTACAAGAATTAATGTAATCAATGAAGCCGGCTACGAGTAACACGAAACTCATTTCTAGGGAATTACTATGCGAAGCGGATAAAAGCGAACGGAAGTTTCTCTGTTTTTTTTCCCCTCCCCTCTGCACTCGGCAACGCCATGGAAGCAGAGGTGGACGTTATTTCTCCGGCTTCATTATCCATGCCGTTGACATATTACATCGTTTTCTCTTCTTGCGCAAGTCCAAAGTTCGCGCTCTTTAATAAAACCGAAGTTGCCGGCTATTTTCTTTTTCCTCCAACAGTTGGAGAGCAAGAGAGAGAGAGAGGGAGAGAAAGAGAACTTCGACGAACCTCGATCTCGCGGAAAATTCGAACGGTCACGAGCAAAACTCGTGTTATCGCGCAATAACCGTGCTCGGTTTATCCACCGATGGGAATGCGCCATCGGGAAATTTTCCCAGGCAAGTGTTCCCAGGCCAGGATAGAAATTTTCGGAGGAGTGTTTCGGAAGGGGAGAAGCGTGACATTTTCACATAAAAAAAATTCAACAGAATTCAATAAAAATTATTGCAATATATCTCTGTTGCCTTGTTAATTTTCAACGTTGTTTATGAAAAAACTACAGATTTCAACGGGATCAAAGCAGCTTCAGATTATGAGGAACTCGAATTAACAAAAATAAAATCATAATAATTTCATTGCTACGATTTTATTCATTCCTGCTCTCCAAGGAAAAATCGATCGGGTATTTCATTTTCCAATAACGATAGGAAGAAAGGAAAATAGGGGGATTCTGGTACACGGAAACAGCAAAATAACTCTCTTCCTCCCGTAGGTCGGAAGCTGTAAAGCAAGCCCGACGATGCGCGGACCGGCAGTGCATCGCGATCTCTCGAAAGATCCTCCCCGGTGATTCGGGAGGATGCAACTCTACCTATCCGGTATCCCGTCAGTTGGTTCTCTCCAGCTGAACCTTTTCGGTTTTTTCGGTCGAATTAATACCTTCGATGAGAGCTTCCGGGCGAGCCGCCAGACATGGCAGCACGGTTTCAATTTGCGAGCCGACTCAAACAGGTTCCCCTAGGCGCAACCGCGATGCGTACACACGTCCACCGATTTATGTACACGCACACGCTCATACTCATGCAAAAGTTGATCCACCAACGGGACGGCACACACTCATACGGAGATGGTGGTATCTTTCTCGCTCGCTCATTCATTCACTAAACCCATCCGTCTCTCGTCCATTCCTCTTTCTCTCTCCCTCCCTGCTATTCCTCCTCTCGTTCATGCAGAGCTGTTCTCCCTTGTGCGCGATAAACCCCTCGGGCTCTTCCTGGTCAGCTTCCGCGGATTTATATATTTTTCTCATCCCCTTTTTTACCTCGTTGATTCGTTTATTTTAATTTTCGCATTTCTATCCGTCCAGCTGGCCTTTGACGCTACATCCGTTCGCCGCGAACACACTCGGCCAACTCTCGTTACCGATTTTCCCCTAGACACGTCGTATATTAGCGATACGTTCCATCCGCCCCTAGACTCATTTCCAAACGACCACCCCGATTTCCGCCTTCGTGCCGTCCTGTGCCGACGTGTTGCTACGTTTTCTCCTATTGACGCGTCCATTTGACGCCTCTGGGAAATTTTGAACCACAATCGTGCTTCGGAAACAGTTTGCCCCCATCGATTGTCTCGTCGCGCCACGAAATGGAAAGGTCCACTGGCCATTAACTCTGATCTGATCCGGTGTTTGTAAATATTTATACAAAACGTCGTTCGCGTTTGCCGACATTGCGATATCGATCATATTTCCTCTCTTTGTTGCACTTGCCAAACCGTATATACGTTTTTCGAAATATTTGTGATGCGAATTATTTGGCAGCTGAAAAATTGATTTTCAGAGAGTGATATAAGCGCGCAGTAAAAAAAAAGAAACAAGACAAGCATACATAATCTGTGTCGCTAAATTAAAATATATCCGAGTAAATTCACATTTTAATGCCGATAAGAAGAAATATGCAGGATGTCAATCAAAATATAACGAGGCAAAATCGATCAACTGTCGAGATACCATTTGCAATACCGTCCGGCGATATACGAAAAACTTTGTTACGTCGATCAAAGCATGAGAAATTTTATAACGAAACGGTTCATTAACTTTTTCTACGTTATACCGATATTTTCCGACGTTTATTGCGACAAAGAAAACGTCTGTTCCATATATAAAAATTGATATTTTTCTAGAGAATCGTCCTTCATTTCGCGCGCCGAAAGCGCGCGAACCTGTCAGGTACCGGCAGGATGCTCTCGAAAATATTTAGACTATTCTAGCAAAAGTTACAGTATATTTTTTACACATGCCGGCTATTTGCGTGCCTCGTACGGCCAGTATTCGATTTTACTTCAAAGCGCGACATTGCCGCGAGCTGAAAAACGAGGTTTGTATTATTTCACGTGTGTGACTGTAGTTTTGCAAGACCCTTCCTTTTCCTCTACGATACCTTCCACCGATTTTAATATATTGTTGTTTCTAATTGTCGAGAGTGACTGAAGAATATTGTTCTACAACGATACCTATTTTTCTCGCGGTGTATTAGTGACAATTTGTTCCGCCACACTACCTGACGTTCCCTTAAGCCGACCACCTTCCGCTTACAATGTCCTTTCCTCCCTCCCTCCCTCCCTCCCATGGTACACTTTTTGTCGTTCGTTTTCACTTTGCCACCGTTGTGCCATTACGACCGCAGTCCCGCGACCTATTGCACGCGATCGTCTTTTTTGTTTCGCTTATTTCCCTCCGTCTTTCCATTACTCATAGCCGGCGTGCCGCATTTTTCATTGCAAAATAACATGGGGCGTGTAATTCATACGCGGCCGCTTGTTAATAACGAAACGCAGGAGTTTCCTTCTCGCAAAATAAACATCGATTCTCTCCAAAATTAAATAATGCGTAAAATAACGTGCGAGAATGCGGTAATTCGCGGTTTCTCCAAATTACAACTGTTTTAGAAGCGATTCGCATCGAGGTGTCGTCATGGAAGTAACTGACAAGCCGAAATACGCGCTGTACTTTATAGATAATTAACATAATCAACGGGGTCATTACGCTTGCTAAACCAGAGCGCGATTGTTATGCCACATGTTATCACTCTGCTTCAGCAACACGTGACGCAATAATTGCTCCGTTTTAGTAGTTCGCTATGTACTAATTTTACGGCGCTTTAACCAGTCAGACATCTGTCCACGGGGCACTGGCTTTTTAACAAAACAAAAGTAATTGTACACTATGAAAAGAAGTTACAATTAATGTAATTATATTAATCTAAAAATTCTCTCGATTATATGTATACTTTATATGAAGCAATTAATTCCAGAGCTGTCGCGCGTCGTATATGATCTGTCAAACAAAGTAGATATAGTACAAATGATTTTGGAGCATTGTTTGCTTTGACATCGTTGAATGTTGAAGCAGGTGCAACATAAAAGAGAGTAAGCTATATTTCGAGTTTCTCTTTGCACAAAATACACGAGTGTCTGTATCGTTCATGTATATTACCATACAGAGGTGTAAAGAAACAACCGAACGGACGCACTGCGAGTGAAATATGTTCGTTTATATTTCATTCAAAGTGCGTGCTCTCGCTTGTTCCATTACACATTCATGCAATAGTGTACACAGGCGAAAAATACTCGTGCGTTTGCTAAAAAGGAAGAACGACATTGTTTTCTCTTTTCACGTGTATCACGTGCAGCAGATTTTTGCTTCTTCTACGTTCGCAAAGTTTAGTTAATTTCAGCAAATTAACAATTATTTCTCTATATTAAAGGCAAAGATATATATTATAAAATAAATGTATATTTATATCAAAGGAGTAATGTTATCTTGTACAAAGAGTCGGATAGATATATATCCCTATTTTACGTCGCACTACAGCTTTACTGACAGCCAATATTCCTCTCATATCCTCGAGCTACAACCCGTGATATCCTTGCATCCATGCAACAATCGAGTTCTCAAGGAACATCGTCTCGCTTATAGCGTGGCATCCTGTGTGCAACTCCATTTCAAAACCAGTTGGTCGCACACAAAGATGACACCGGCGAGGCACGAGTCTTTTAATGGACGAAGTGTAATCCTAGCTCTTCGCTTCATGTCCGTGTGTCACACCGTGCCATTCCACCGTCCGTCCCCCGCAATATTCTCCCGCACTTTCGCCTCCTTACTTTCCGTCACGCTCACGTCAGGGTGAGCGATGCGCGCAGTTTGCGCCCGCGATGAAACTTGTCCTTGGACTGGACTCGCTTCTCGGCGGCCCACTTTGTCCGCCCATCGTTATTTCGCCAGGGAGAACGCCTGGACAGGTAGAAAACGGCGCGACAACGCGCATTTACGAAGCTCCGCTAGCAGTCTCGCCCATTGTAACATGCGCGTCACACGCTGCCTCCCACGATTATACGTTATATGGACGGATATTCTTGGAATGTCTCTCGTATTGTTGCAATCTATGCAACGAATGCGGACACTTCGATATTTTTATCAGAGATTTTATTTTCTTCTTATTTCTCTCTCTCTCTCTCTCTCTCTTTCTCACAAGAAAACTCAGATACTAAATAAACTTTATAAATCTTATATCTTGTATACTATGAAATTTTACTATAGTGTTAAAATCAATATAAAATATACTGCAAATAAAAAATTTTAAATAATCCGATCTGAAAAAATAACTTTTTTGAAAATTAATGAATTATATGATACAGAAGATGTGCAAAATAATATCTTTAAAAAGCGTAATATAAGAGATATGAATAGTTATTTAAATAATATTGATATTCTAAAAATAAACCTTTTTCAGAATTAACGTAATATAGCAATGAATGAATCTTTATGAGTATTGTTTATTGTTCCGTCTCAGAAGCGACATGCGTTTATATCACTTGTTTTAAATCAGTCTACATTATATCGCAATGAAAATCAATAAACTTACTCGCACGCTACCTGACACGTCGCGACGTGCAGCACTTCCAGATCATACGCGGAATTTAATCGTATCATAATAATGTCATTCTTACGAATAGGATGTGAAGGTGTTACGTCAGTTATCGGAATACCGCATCAAGTGTTGTTCCAGAAATTACTATACAAGATATTCCACAGCTGTCGCAAGTGAGACTTTAACTAACAGTATTTTAGAGATTAATTAAAGTAAAAAATTCTGATATGAAAACGTAACAATTTTCAAATTATAACTTAATTAAAAGTGTCATGATATAAACGTCATGGACTGTCAAGATTGTAACTTGACGCTTATATATACTACGAGTAAGCATACTACGATGAAAGATATTTTTATATGCTCTCAAAAATAAATTTACTAGGTGCTTTATATAAAATATTTAATTTTTGTTAATTCAGTAATTATTTAATAAATTTTAACTTCCTTCAGCTTTTATAATAATAAATATCTTCGCATAGCATAATTTTAACTAATATAATTCAGTATATAAAACATATAATATATTGAATATTCGATTCATAAGCCAAATATGCTCCAAATATCTCGTTTCTCGCATTTCAAAATAATTCCGCGTAGACTATTTATCATATATTAATTTGAACATTTACTTGAAGAATAAAATTTATTTTATTTTGAAGGAACAAATATTTATGTAAGTTAATTTATTACTTTTTGCCAATTTTCTTGGTCCGATAGAAACAAAATAATTTGCTTTAATAAATCAAGAAAATAAAATTAAACCTCGCATTTCTTACCTTGATTTATTAAAATTTTATGAAATTATTACTCTCAGGATATAAAAATACAATAAAAATAATAAATTATAATAATTCTTTTTTTATTAAAACAAAAAATAAGATTTATTCTTCAAAAAAATTTAGATTTGACGTAGATTTAATTTGAATGAAATAATTAATCACTCATTCAAATATTTTTTTAAAATAAATATTAAATTATTTGTATATTATCTATTAATAATTAGTTTGTTAATACATCACTTGATTACTATAATATAATGCCATTTAAAAAATAAAGAAGAAAATTAGCTGGACAATAAAAATTAATATCAATATTTAAACTGTAAAAAAATCAACAATATACATATCAGTACGCAGTTATAAATTTAAGACACAAATATGTATTTTTATCTTTAACTAAAAATTATGATCTCGACGTTTTCATATTTTCAGTTTAAATAATTTTATAATAGAAGACATTTTTGTGTATGTATCAAAAATAAATTTATCAAATGCTAATATAAAATAATTAGTCTAAAATTTATATAAAATACGTAACATATGTTATATAATTCAGTAATAAATTTTTTTAATTTTCCTTAGCTGTTATAAGAATAAATCTTTGCATAGCAAAATTAATATCTCGATACTTTTTAATTGTAGAAAAACATTTTTTATCTTTCATTAAGATCATTCAATTGTCATCATTTGTGTGAAAGAGAAAGCAAGAGAGAAAGAGAGACACGATACCCATTGACGGCGTAAAGTGCATGTAAATAATGATTCGCCGTTAGCGCGTAATTAACCGATATAATTATTGCACAATCAGTAGAAATTTAAACTGCGTTCCCTTCCGGCTTGTTGTATCGATTTACGCTCGTTATTTCGAGTCTCGTGTACATAATTCGTGGTCGGCATTAACGGACGGCCCCCGAAGTACCTCTTACAACGCCTGCTGCACCACCTTCCCCGTCTCCCTGCCCGCAATACCCCTCCCCATTTACTTCGTCGTAATTATATCTCGCCTCTCACGAAGCCCGACCGAGACTTCGTCGAGGATCCATAAATTTCTAGGAAGAATTCGAGGCATCCTGCAGCAACAAATTCCCGAAATTTTCTCGCCAAAAATATTTCAAATATTCGTCCTGTACGTCCGCTTCCGCTTCTCCTTTACGACGCAGTTGGTTTTTTTCTCACTCACTCCTCCTTTTTTCACCTTGCCGCCAGCACATTCGCACTCTTTACCAGACTATATATTCAAAGACGAAAGAACGACGAAAAATGTTTGTTTCTGCGACAAGCAGAATTCACAGCGTACCACAATTTCTAGAATGGACTCCGTATGGACATAATTATGAAAGTCTGCGGCATGTTAAAATGTGCTCTCTAGCATTTATTAATTTTTAATACTCGTTTACAGAACTAAAATCGCACCTCTTTATTCACGTTTTGCGATCTTCCTGGCGCTGTTGCGAATACAATTCCTCACAACACGACGCGAGATTTCTACGCTAATCAGACAACATACCATCCATTTCCACTTCATTGAAATGCCACTGATCGAAATTTCCCCGAGTAACATTTGTAAACTTGCTTAATTCTTGCGTAAGGGTCTTCAATCATTGCTCTCGTTCCCATCCAGTAGCATCAAGCAGAATCGCTTGATGCACGCATCTTTCTCTTCCATCCTTTGAATCCACTCTTTCTCTCTCTTTCTTTCACCCCCGCGAAATAAAGTCTGGATAACTCGGGGGCATGCATCGCCGCGTCGCTCCCCCCGCCCCCCCCAACTCGCTCGTTCTTTTTTTCTATTACGCCACATTTACCCGGGAAAATAATGCCCGTGCACATTTCACCCGCGTTATCTGCTCGCCAGGATGCCCTCGGCCCCTGCCATCCTCGCTTTTTGTCGCGCGCTACTCGAGAGAGAAGGAAGAGGAAAGAGGGGAATGGACCGTTGCCCCGAAAGCCTGCCAGTCGACGTGTCCTACGCTGACGTCGCTATCTGAATTGAAACGGACTCTTGCAACGCGACGGTCCCATTTCGACCCCCCCATAGACCCCCAAAACCCACTTCTGCCCCCGCCGCGCTTTCACGTCTCTCGCTCTTTACAGATATCTCCGCCGTCTGCCATTTATCTCGTCAACCTCGCATGAAACGCTCACATGTTGGCAAACGAATGCACACATACATATGCCAACGGATGATAAAAATACGTACAAGGTGCTCCAAAATTCTTTTGCCTTTCGCAAGGGTTCTTTAACAACAATATCCAATCGATATTTTCTCAGAGAAAAATATCGTGATTGATCTATTGCCTTTTGCATACATAGACAATAGCAATTACATCCGCGATGTGGCTAAAGACTGCTCACTCGGCTTTTCTGAATTAGATAAGATTGCGTGGAATTCTCTCCTCTTATAGAAAGAGGTAGAGGAAAGGAAACGAGGTATGCACCGCGACCACGAATTTGGATTTAACGAGCAACCAAGATTTCTTAACTCAAATATCAAATGGTCTTGTTTTAGCTCTTCTGTCGTTAAAGAAAATATTTAAAGATGTTTCACGATAGATACACATTAATGCTTCGCTTGAGAATATTCTCTACACGAGAATAAAAGCCTTTATATAACTCGCAAAAATTATATCGAACTAACTAAGCATCTTTCCCGAACGCGGTATTAATTTTATTATAATTACTGATTTACAATTTTACAGACTATCCATAAATAAAAGTTACAAATTTGTTTTCTTTTCATGAAAATTTGGCGCGAAATTATAGCTGCAATATTTTAATTTTCGACATTAAAAGTTTCGACTTAATTTTTCATAAATTCCGTAGGCGTGGAATTAACCGGAAAAGTCAGATCTTATCCGGCTCTTTATACAGATGAATCTAACTTTGCCGAAGTTCCTTAATCTTCAATAATAAATGCTCATTTAGACTTCTCATAAAATTTTCGATGAAGAAAGATTGATAGCAAGTTTATCGTGGAACAGTTAAAAAGAAATACGGCAGTCTTAAATCGCAGTCTCGTGTATAAAAAATGTAAAATTAAGACGTAATTTGAATTGGAGAAAATTATTCAATGATCGGTATAAATCGACACGTGACCCCCCCCCCCATTAGATTTCTTNTTATATCCCACGCTTCTCACACTGTGCCGTCTTCGGTAAAGCGCTTGCCATTTATCTCGGTAGAAATACGTGGAGCTTGCTGGCACAACAAACGTTATCCTTGTTTAGCTCGTCTATGCGACGTCATAAACAAACCGGAGGAAGATGTTGCCTTGTAGTGCGCGATGTATCGTCAAATAACAGTCGAGCTTTATCACACTCGACGCTCTAAGTCTTGATTTTCTGCGGGTCGTAGATCCATTAAACACACACAAAATTACCAGTAACATCAAATCTCCGGGGTGCTGGCGCCAACCAAGATATAAATAAAATTTAATTAACGCGTACGAGTAAAGGAACGATCCCACCATTCCGGTTTATACGTCGCGCGTATATATTTGAACATAAAAATTAGTCCAGACACGTTATTAACGCGAATAAAATTTGTGTAAGAATTATCTCGAGTGAAACACAACGTTGAGAATTTAGGACGTAAAGGCGCGCAAGGGGACAGCGGCTCTGCGTAGAAGATGCAGTGCCAGGGGAGGGTTGACGAAGAGTCGAGAAAAGTGCAAAATTGGCAACTTGATGGAACTCGATGACGTCAGCGCCGGTTCGTTCCGATATGGAGGTAATGGGGCAAAATAAAATCCTCGGGGAAGGTTGGACGTTGTTAGCCGAGGTGGGAGAGGGGGAGACACGGGTGGATGGGTGCATCAAGCTCCACAATGGCGGTCATCGCCAAGACGATAGCCGATATTCATGAATCATCCGATCGCAATACTGCGAAATCACTTTTATTTAACACCCAAGTTCTCCTGACGTGGCTCATACCACGCCCTGAATTTAAATCTTAAATATATTACCCCCCAAAATTGAAACTCTCGCTAAATTTAATTCCTAAATACATTTCCATAATAAATACGAGGGAAAAAAAAATATTTACGACCGAAAAATATAATTTTATACTTTAATATGTAATTTAAACGTATATTAGATCTAACATGTAAAATCTTTTATTAAAGAAATATCTAGTCAAAAACTCTCGCAATCTGAAATAGGAGCACTTGTAACCGGCGGCGGCGGCGGTCGTTGTGCTCGAGTTTATTCTTATGCCCTAAAATTCTATCTCCCAGTCGAGCGGAAAAAATAGATTAACATAAAAAAGCGCTAAACCCACGCGTAAAGGGGGGCATTCTTACGTATGATTAAGGCAAACATAGCGCCGACCGCAATCCGAGGAAAGCGTATTGTCTGCGGGGTAGCTCGTTGAAATTTATGCGCCCAAAAATCCGCCATCTCAGCCGACTAACAATAACACGTGAAGATGGAGCTCCGTCAGTCGAGTAACAATAATCAGCGGAGGGTTATACCGCAGTCAGAAAGCCGACGGGGCGGTGGGAAGGGGAGAATTGTTGAAAGACGCGGTTGGAAGAGACGAACGCGAAAGAGCGAGCGTCGCAAATTGAAACAAATGGGGACTTATATGCATCACGGCGCATTCCGCAGTTTTACTGCCAGCTCATTTCATCTCCGACCAGCGACAGCGTGCTTTTATTGCTGTTACGACGTTATGGTCTTTCGCCGTTATTGTCACTGCTTCTCGAGAAACGTGTCTCCCGTACCGCACCGAAAGAAACAGACGTGGAGCATCGGGGTCGATAGAACCCACGCTCCGAAGGAGTGTGTCCAGGCACGGCTGACCACTTTCGTACGCTTACTACTGGCAGCGCATGGTGCCGCCGTCCTCTCGAATAAAAGTTTAACGCGAGTGACTATGAATGAGAATAAACTTCCGCCGCCTATGAATTCTATAGTCTATTTGAGAGACGTTTTTTACCTAGCGAAAAACTTGTTCGGACACTATCCTCTTTTAAAATTTATCAACTACATTAATGACATCATGCACAAACGTGTAGCTACTTGACTTATATGTTGTCACAATTTTGTATTGTCCTTTATAAATTATATACATGTATTTAATATTTTATATACACAAATATATGTATACATGTAATTCAATATTTTTTTATCGACATTTCTGTTCGCTCATAAAACGGTACAAAGCAAATTTAATTTTTGGTGAAAATCTTTAAACGCTAAAAATACGAATAAATATAATTCTTTCCTTCATATTATAAATAATAATATATATGAAATATACGTATTTAGTATTATATAATTAAATAATAAATTAATTTATTAAATAAATAATTAATTATAATATATTTATCCGTATCTTTACTGTTTAAATTCTCATTAAAAAATAGAGTTGCATTGTACTCTTTGACCGACGAACAAAACTATCGATTTGACAAAAACCGTAAAATTATTATTAATGTATAAATAGATGATAATATTTTTATTATTCGATATATTAACTTAAGCGTCTCTTAATACGAAGATCTGTGAATACCTATGAGATTGTAGCTTTTCTGGTTTCTCGGTGAATGGAGGAAAATCGGATTGAAGGATAAGTCGTAAGTCGGATGACGTAAGATGAACGAAGATATTGGTAACAACAAGAGACGGCGGCACCACGGTAAGATGTCGAGAGTTAAATTACTGACTTCTAAACGTACATATGGAATCTCGAAAGAATTATTTCCACACTCTAACACGTGGACGCCGTGCACGCTCAAGCTCATAACTTTTCGTGCCCGAAGAATGATTTGGAATTTCAATCGTCGAAACTAAATTTTCGTGTAATTTTCGTGTAATGGTCTTCGACATTTATCGCCGAAAGTTTCAAGTGATCGCCGCCGACCCCGAAATGTTCTTACACACGCAACCATAGTTCCTATCGCGATTAATCGATTTAAAGTACACGATTGCGCCGTGTACCAAATACCAGAAACGCCCGTTACATCGATTTAAACGTATGGAGGAAAGCTGGGAAACGCCTCTCCCCGGCAGAAGGAACATAAAATTCACAATCTAAAGACATATATACACTATACAAGATGTGTTTCACCGATCTATCACCGTGATCTCTCAATCACAATAACACGATTAATTTTGTTCGTTTCGGGAGAAGATCCTCTTTATCTGCCAGCCCTTGTCTCTCATATAAAACTTCCGTTTGCGGAGACGCGATCCTCTCGAAATGACCAATTCAATTGATATCGAGTTACCGATTCTGAGGGACGGTCTATCGTCCCGCCAGCCGCCAGTCGATTCTGGCAAACAAGAGAAGTCAGATTCGAGGGATCACATCCTCCGGCCGAGTCGTAACTTGACTGAGAGTAGATAGGTACACTAGGACGGGAGGTCGACGATGCCAATGGGGTTACGGCGGAGGAGATGGCAAGCGAGAAATCGCCGCCGATGCATGGCGGGAATAAAAGTAACGGGATAGATAGAAAGAACATTTCGAACTACTATCGCAGATGTAAACTTGCTATCGGCGACGGATAGATATAGACAGCGTAGTTCCCGACGCGCTCCGGGGATGCTCCGGGGAGAACGTACGGGGAGAGCAACCCTCACCACCCCCGGTCTCGTTCCCGTCATTGTCTCACGAACTTTTCGGCGGGAAAACTTGGCCGACGTCGTCGTTGCGATACTGCGCGACAATACCTTTTAAAAGTTACATGCGTTCCGCCGACGCGTCGGCGTCGGCTTCTTTCGCGCACACCTCGAATTTCAGCCCGCCCGTATATTGTATCCCGATGTCTGACTTTTACGGCTGAAATACGAGAATTATTCATTCGGCGAAGACGGAGGCAACGCATCGCCGCGAAAAGCACGAGGATCGAAACTCTCCTTCTCTCGCTTTTCGCTCGTTTCATACCGCTCTTATGCGAATTGCTCAACTATAGCTGCATGAAATTTTTTATATATTAAATGTGAATAAATATATATTTGTTGTATAGCATTATGAAACATGTAGGTATGGAAGTTCAAATATCTAATAATACTTTCTATCTGATTACTGAGTGACACATGTACAATAAATTTTAGCTCTCTTTTAAAATAAATTTCACACGCGCGATTCGCAATTCCTCGTGTGTCGCCGAGTATTTCCGAGTTCCGCGAAACGGTATACGTTTCTAGACATCGTCAGAAAGAAAAGTAGTTTCGCCATAACAGAAATTAATTCGGTTTCGACTCTACGTATCCTCTACGTATCCTCTACGAATTTCGCTTCCGCTTCGTACGTACATCCCGCTGATTTCTAACAAGCATGACTCTTTTGCAAAAGAGACGGAGCACGTACGCCGCGGAGTTTGTCAAAGTAATTCGAGCTTTCTTCAACGCGCGATTCCAGTCACGTACGACCAAGCTCTCGTCTTTACCTCCTTGGATCCTTATTATCCTATATCCGCAGCCATAATCCCTGTCCTTCCGGGATAACCTCGGCCGAGCCGTGAAATCGTAATAACATTCGGATTTAACGTCCTAATCATCCCTCGACGACCGGAAATTTCGCAACGAAAATGTCGAATACGTACAAACAATTTTTTATTGATCAGTTTTTAGATCAGCAAGATTCGAAATAAAAATCGCGCTTTATCGCAAATAATCTCATTAAGGATAAATGGGCCATATCTCAAAAAACATTATCAAAAATATAAAACTTTCATACAATATTCTAATATTACGTTTGAGTATAATTCACTTATTGGTTTGAAAGTTATTTAATTTTTTGTTTACTCTTGATTCTTATAAAATCGCGTTTTCAATACTTATTTGCAAATTTGATAGGGAAATAGCATTACCAATTAAATCAAAAATTTTATATATACTAATAAAACTTCAATAAATATGCATGCAAAAATTAATTTAGATTCACTTACTCGTTTAAAAATTATTTATTTAAAACTGCAGCAAAATTAGTTATTTTCGCTGCAAAAACCATTATGAATCAAATTTTTCATTGTTTTTTTTTCTTTACAGCTAGTTTCAGTATCAAAATTCGGGCATTCGCGACCAAAAGTTTTTGTTATTGATTATGAAAAAAAAGAATAGATCTAGAGAAGCATTCAGTTTTTAAATTTTGATAATGTTTAGCTCGTATTGTATAACCAAAACATCCTTAATTTATACGTGTTGCAACTATTTTCATTTGCGTAGAATATTTATGTCGCTTTGAATTATGCGAGATATCTTGTTTCTCCTGCAAGGAAATTTGATGCAAATTATCGCAACGTCTAATAACATTTACAGCATCGTTCTGTTAAGCCTGTCGTGATCACGTTGCAAGCATGTCAACTAAATTATTTTCGAATGCAAAATAATACCCAGCCTTTTTATTCAATGTAATGTATATCAACGTGCTCCATATTAAAGAGAATGAAAATTATGCGATTTGCATTTAGTGCTGCATGAAGTAAACACGCAACGACACTCCGCAATAAAAGCCGACGATTTACGACGACGAAATATTTTCGACGTCATTCGAAACTAAACTCGCGCAAATTTATTCAGGATCCTTGCTAAACAGCTGTCGCGCTCAAACGTTTTCATTGCCAAGGCTGTAATCGGCCATTTAAATATCGTGCATTATGAAGTAATTTACAATACGAGTTACAATTCTAAAAATTTCACTTAAAAATTCAAAAACTTGATAACGCAAAATTAAATTTAAATACTTCTCGATTGCAATCGCATTAATCATTGCCTTTAGCACATAAAATGAACAATTTCAATTTTAATTGTAAAATTCCTAAAGTGTACCAGACTCATCTATCAGCTTAATTAAAAACCGCATTTTCCGTTTTCGATTTTCACGCAACGCTGTGTGGCGGCAGTATTATCGATCGCACGCGCGTACACGTTACGTAAAAAAAGAAAGAAAGAAAAAGCGGCCGTGAAAATACAGCCCGGGTGAATCTGGCAGTAAAGTAATTATTTCGTGGCTTCCCGTTTCTTGGATTATGCTTTGAATAAATCATGACGACGTTCGAATATACGCACCGCGTCGACAACGCGGCAGCGGTCCGAAAAACCATTCTCGTTCGCGGATAAAAAAAGAGAGGGGAGAAAAACGAGGTGAAAACAGCATTTACACGACACTCCCGTATTTTTCAATTTGCTATGTATACACCTTCCCTCGTCGCGGCTTAACACGCTTTTTTCTGAAATCCCTTTCATTTTCGAGTGAGATTTTCGCCGCTATATCGCGCCGGATATGCTAACGAGAAAAAAAGGGGGTTGCGTGCAATAATGGACATACGCGAGTGCCGATCGCAAAGCGCCGAACGTTTCCGCGTGCTTCGCCTCCTAATTCGACCGCATTGTATCGATAAATAATCAACTGCACTACCGTGCGTCTGACAGAAAAAAAGAGAAAATGCTCGCTTGCGCTTACTACTCCGCCGCGCGGCAATCTTGGCTGCAAAGGAGATGTGCCACGATTTAAAAAAAGTGTCGAGAACTATTGATCCTTCAATTTTTGCGCGCGACATTTATCTAGAGATGTTCATTTTCTTAAAAAAATATCTTAGTTTACTCAGTTATTCTCGTATTTTTCATGTCTTTCGGATTTCTTCGCTGCAAATATACAATACTAAATATTAAATACGACAAAAATACACGAAATTATACATAATAGATGCTTTTTTTGTTTAAATAATTTTAAATTTGATACGTTATCTAATTTAAAGCCTCTAATTTCAAGCTTCTTTTCCGCGTTTCCGATTGGTTGTAATTTGATAATTTAATAATTGTTTATTTGTTTAATTAATATAAATATAATAATTGCATAATTGAACCGTTATTATAATTATTAAATTAAATAATTGTATAATTATTTAATTATTATAAATATTTACTAAATTTGTAAAAGAATCGCTGTTATGTTCCAGTGCGATTAAATGTAACAGTATCAGCGCGTTAGTTTTGCTTTTCAATTCACATTCTACTCTAAGAAAAGGATTTTTCTTTTCGTATAAAGATCACTATTTTCTAGTAAAAATTTAATTAACCACAGTTTTTTCGCAAAAATCTTCATAAACGAGGATCCAAAATTCAAAGTCGAAAGCTGACACACGCATACGCATTTCTTCGACACGTGAGTATGTACATACACGATCAAGCACACGAGTGAGTGCACTTGCGCATGCATCCTCTCGTGCGTGCCCGCGGGCGTCATCTTACCGCCGAATTTCTCGCAGTACTCGTACGAGAGTCGCGAATGCCTTTCGCGAATATGCGAGCTCATAGTATGCCATGCGGAAAGACGTCCCGTACCGTCGTCGTTCCCGTCATCGTCTCAACGTCACGTCTCCGTCGCATTGACGAAGCGATGCATCCGCGCCAGGATGATGCACGCCGTGCCAGAGTGCACGCACGCGGTCGTAATTAATCAACCCGTGTCGCTTCTCCGTAATTCGCAGGGTTTTTGAACGCGTAAGGGAAACGGAGTTGCTGCGGGATGACAGAGGAAGAAAGGAAGGGAAATACACGCAGATAGAGAAAGAGAGGTACACTAAATTATCCGCGCGCCTCATTGTCAGTTTATCAGTTTATCACCGAATGTAACTTTCGTCGACGGACGTGACGGCAGCCGTCGTACTTTTTCCAAACGCGACGTGACAAGCGCGAAATTTTTTCGCATATCCGGGTAATTTTATAACGATCTACTGTCGCTCTGTAAAATATTTCCCGCGAAAATGCGTGAAACGCCCTGACACCGCGCGGGCGTGTCTCGTGCGTGCCGCTAATTCGTTAATAAATGGGTATGAGCTCTAAGAGTGCCATGCGGTTTACTCTCATGTGGCTGTCATGGCTTAGAGTGCACTAATGCCGCGTGCCGCGGGTTATTCATTTAATGATTAACTCGATGACTGGCGTGGCAGGTATTCCGTGGCATTATCATTTTCATATATCAATAATTAACTGAATGCAAATGCTACTCATGTGTTTAGTTTAACGATTAATTGTCGAGCAAATATGGAAATCACTAGAAAAACACATCTATTTGTTATCTATAATTCTATTTGTTTAAAAATTTATGAAGGAAAGACAACAAGAGAAAATTGGAGAAGTCGACGATTAGGTGTAAAAAGTAACGATACCTAATTTCATCTTCTACTCTTTGAAATTTTTATTCAAGTGCGTGCCCAAAGTACTATGGTTAAATTAGACTGGTTGTGCGGAAGAGTTTTACGATCTCTTTAGGATTCTTTGTGCATCTTACATGTTGTCCGTACGAAATGTTTCTTAGCAATATTCCTGTGCCTCATGTACGATCGCATTCCTATATCCCAACGGGAGCATTTTCACCTGGATGTACGCTCGTAATCCGCCAAGTGGAAAAAGGCGACCGTAAAATTCGCAGGAAAAATTCTCGCGCTTGTCGCATCGGGCGAAAAAGTTCAAGTAAGTTCGCTTAAATTGCTCATACGATGCGGCATGTAATATCTATGATATTATCGTTTCGTTTTACATATTACGTTACGCGATATAACTGAGCCTGCCTTACCCGATTTTATTCGCTAATTTATCAATTAAACGTTTAATATTATACGCTGCAGACAGTTCGAATTTAATTGCTAACTATACACCGTGTTAGCACGGCAGCAGTTAGTAATAGCGTTATTTAAAAATCTCGATATTTTATTCTAGAATCTAATATTCGTAGTCGACTTTTATTTCAAGACCAGTCTTATGTACAATGTTATAACTTAATAAATCAACAGAATCATGTAAGCATGTTAAAACATTACTTAAAACGATCTTAAAATAAGAACGGATTATGAATAATAGCCTATGTAGTGCAATGAGATCGTATTTTGCTGCAGTTTTCAATAACTTTTAATCAAGAGATGGCGCCAAATATACTTTTGTATTTAATGAGTGATTTTTAATGGAGTTTTATTAGTGTACGACACTTCTAAGTTAATTTTCATTAATTGTACAGGTATAAAAACGTTCTTCAACTCTTGACTCTTACATACACTTGAAACATCTATAGAAAATATTTGTATTGTATGGTCGTAAAAACTGTATATAAATATCATATCTAACAGAGCTTTTTCAAGGAAAATAAATTTACTGAATCGTGTGTACAGAAACTGTTAAACATTCATTTATTATTTAGATACAGTGTTCAATGAAACCCTTAAGAACCTCTTTCGTTCTTTATTTCAATAAAATGAAACGGTTCGAAATTATCCTAACTCATTCTCCCAAACTGTCAATAATTTCGAGGGAATTGTTATTTGCGAATTGTTAGAACTAGAAACGTCTATCGTGCCGACAGTGTGACGCGCACGCGTCATTAAAGGCGTCAGCCCGCGTGTTCACGCGAACACGCGGCGCACGCTGTGTGCAGATGTCACCGTCACTGGTGATTTTCTACTCACGGTCAAGAGACGTAGCACGTAAATACTTGAAACTGTGACACTGTCCATCTCGTCGCGTTAAGATATGTGTCACATTTCAAAGCGTTACCAAAAATATAAAAATTTCAGAGATTGTTCTATTACGTTTGAGTATGTGTAAAATTTTAACACAATTCTCGTACTAATTTAAAATTTTTTAAATTTTTTATTTGATTCTTATTTAAAATTGTGTTTTGTAGTATTTATTTCAAAATTTGATGAGAAAGTAGCATTACGAATTGAACTGGGGTATTTAAAAAATTGTATTTAAAATAAAATAAAATAGCTATTTAGTATTTAATATTTTAAATAATTTCTTATGACCTATTTCTTATTTTACATTTTAAATAAGTTTCCGAAATCTATTTTACATTTTTTAAATAAACCATATCCGTTATTTTACCGACCCCTGAAATTAAATTAATTTTTTACATACATTAATAAAACTCTAATAAATATTCATACAAAAGTTTATTGGAATCCATTTAAAAGTTGTTAAAATTACAAGAAAATATATCACGCTGCATATCATTATAAGCCAAATTATTTATTGTTTTACTTTTTCATTTAGTTTTAGAACTAAAATTCAGACATTCACGATCAAAATTTTTTGTTGTTGATTAGATTGAAAAAAGTTGCGTAATGACAATGTAATAATAACGACACTATTGCGTTAAGAGTTATAGAATAGGCCTACTGTTGAGAGAGAGAGAGAGAGAGAGAGAGAGAGAATCAATTAACAAATAATTCTCTAAATTGTCCTTATAAAAGTCATTATTATCACCGTATCATTATCTGCTTTATACGACTATCTTTTATGTAAATTCAGTTTATAGGTCTTATCGTAGAACTAACTTATACTTATGTATATAGTCTATATACGTCTATACATATTATACCCGTTAAGCGAAGAAACGACTATATACATGTATGTTTTCGAGAATTTCGTATCTAGGTTAAAATCCTTTTGAAATGACCGGAAGTTAAACGCGTGACCATCATCGGACCGATCGAATCGAGAAACGACGATCATCGTCTTCGGACGATAGCCGATTTCGCGCAATAGCCAATACTAGAGGAGGACTAGATTTCCGGAGGCGACCGATATAACGTGCAAGTTCTGTGCTTTCTATCGCCTGGAATCACGCTCGCGCAGCCTGCTGACGATGATTGGTTCGAGTCCGACAATACCCGACAGTTCGCGCGTATACGAACGACAATCAAATCGCGCCGACTGAGATTTGGCTTCTGTTGTTCGTTTCTCACTGCCGTTGTATATGGTAAACGAAATGTGCAAGCGTCACAAAATACGTTCGCAAGAAGAAAAAACAATAATATATGTTATATTCTAAACTGTATTTTAACTGTACGCCACCACAGGCGCTCTTTAGATATCCCTTTAAATTGTTCCAACTTTGTTGAATGTTTGTTTGGATATTCATAATTTTACCTTTCTTGCGATTCCACGCGATATTGTTACTTTCTGTTAATAAATGCTTCCCTATTTTTCACTGTTTACAATTGCAATGAAATTTTGCCTCAACTCTCTCAACGCGCGCACATATAGCGGAGCGTTCATGCTCGCCATTAATCACGATGCTCGATGCATACAGTTATGCATTTTTATCTCAAATATTTGTGATGCCGCGCATAACGTCATGATTAATTAATTACACGGAGTTCAAACAATGGCGGAGGCAACGAGCGTATCTTGCGCGCTGAGCGAAGCGTTTATACCAACACACGCCGATTTATTTCTGCATTTTTGTTACATGTCCTAGCCAAAAAGCGCCTCTCTTTTGCGAGTGTTCGGAATTAGCTTTTCCGCGCAATGGTGCGGCCGCGAGAGCCGCAGTATACCACGCACCGGATTATATTAATTAATATAAGCACGATCAAATATATAAACACCGCCACGCTGTACAAACAAAATTCTTTCAGGTGGAAAAAATATTATGATAAAATATACATGACGTTCCAAAATCACTAAAACATCATCTATCAAAATTTATTCCATAAAGATTTCTTATGGCGATAATTATACTTTAATATTTTAAAGAGTTTCATCGGACATCGTTCCATTAAAATTTCACTAACAATAAGTGAAATTTTCCCCTCTCCAAATAAATAAAAAAAAATCGCAATTAAAAGATCTACAAATAGACATGCCGTTGAAATGCTCAAACACACAGCACGTTGCACGTTTTTTTTTTCCTACTCGACAGAGGGATTCTAAAACGATGATAAAAAGGGAACAAAGTCGCGTACGGTATGAATACGAGTGTACGCTAAAACCACTGAAAAAGAGAATCATTATTCGGCCGGTCTTTCAATTTACCCTGAACGAAACTGATACCATCCCCCTCCCTCTCCTTCAACCCTTCCGGAGCCTGCTGACGTAATTTTTCGTCGTGCCGATCGCCCGGTTTTTTTTTCTGTCGCCGATACATTGAAACGGCAAAAATATCAGCCTTTTTTCGTCGCAGTTCGTACAACGGGAGAGCTCCGTTAGCACACGTTAACAACCTCAACCTGGCCCGGCTTTTTCTTCCCTCCCTCTTTTTTTCTCCCTTTCATCGTGTCCCTCTTTCACCTCTTGCGAAAATGTCCGTCCACCTCGTTCTCTCTATCTCTCTCTTTCGCCTCGCAGTACTATGCCACCCGTCTCGCTCTTCGTCGTCCCCCCGATTTCAGCACATAGATTACGGCCATCGGCACGCGCGTATGGCGTACGCCCATAAAAACCGGCCGTGTATAAAACCGTCGTGTTCCCGCGTGCTCGACGAGCGAGCATTTTCGTCGGGCACCCCTTCCTCCACCGTCGCGTCGTTCTTTTTCTGCGAGGTCCATCCGTGTCGCCCGTCAACGCTGGCGCGGAGAAAAGCACGCCGGAGAACAAGAAACATAAAGAATGATGGGTCAGCTCTTACTTACGTTTCCGGAACTGGGCGCAAAATTTACACGCGAATTTCGAGTTAGCTTTGTAAGATTATGTATTGCGTTACACGTTGCTAGACAGACAATTTTCTTGGCGCTTTAAAATAAACGTAAAGAAATAATAGCTTTTACCTATCCTATTCGTATTTTTTTTTATAAACTTTTAATAATTCTAGCTCTCCCCATCGTCATCTCACCTCCGTTTTCACCCCCCTAACAATTTTGATTGAGAATACGTTTAGAACGTATTCTCGATCTAAATCTCTCAGAAAGTTTTGCAATTAACATTCTCTCTTAATCATCTAAAAAATAATTATTGATTATACAGATGCGTTCAATGATCATTAATATCCTGTTGCTTGAACTGCCATAAATTGCGAGACATTTTTAATCACGCTTCTTTAATTAAAATTACGAATTAAAAAGAGATTTTGTTTTCTCATAAAATATTTCTCAGTTTTTTTTCGTGCAGCAGACGGAAAAAACTACTCCGAGGGAATAAACTTTCGGTAATGCTAACGTTGTCGTGGGCTTACCGTTGACGACAGCGATGATGCCGAGGACGCACAGTAGCAACGATCTCGAGCACATCTTTAGCTCCTTCTCTTTTCGTCACCCTCGACGAAAGAAAGGCGAAGAGGAACAGGTACGCGCGATCCTTACGTAGCTTTATCGAGCATCGTTCGTCCTCGTCCTATTAATGCGTGGGATCAATTCCTTCGTCGGATCAGTCAGTCTGATCAATCAGTCGATAACGAGCACGGAGACGTTCCTTGGAAATACTGCGTCCGTCATCATTGCTGAATGATGCCGAAAATATCTTGAGTCAGCATCGAGATGGGATCGATTTCACCCTTTCTCCGACAAAAAATGACAAAGACGACGACGACGACGACGGCGACGGCGACGGCGACGGCGACGACAGTGACGTCTCAATTAGATATTCAAAATCACACGGGCGAAAAAGCGAGTTACGACTGCGAAATAGCTGATTGCTAATTAGAACCGATCGCATTAATCGGCTTTTAACCACCACGGTACCCGGAAGTACCTCGATCGAAATCCTATCTCGCCTGTCTAACTTGCCTGTCGTAATAACCCCGAGGCTCGAGCTCCCGAGCTTTCTCTTCCTTCTCGTCCTTCGTCTTCGTCGACGTCTTCCTCTGACGTCTTTCTACTCTCCTCCGTTCTCTCTCTTCTTTCTTCACCTTCCCCCTTTCCAACTGCCGCTACCGCTGCTGATGCTGCTGCTGCTCCTGCTTCTGCTCTTGCTCCTGCTGTTGCTCCTACTGCTTCGCCTTCGCTTTCTTTCCTTTAGCCTTGGGACATAATACCCACCCCGCCGCGAACCTTCAGTCTACTTGTTTGTTCTAGATGACGTCAGCTCGCCGAAAGCTACCTCGCAATTCCTCACGGGCTAGCTTCCTCGATCCGGGAGCCTCTCAGCGTAACTTAGCGAAGTAAGTTGAAGTGCCCCTTAGCGCAACTAGACTTCCTCTTATTCATCGAATATAGTCGAACTTTTATCTTTGATCAAAGCATCCGTTCGACGCGAGGGGGATGCGAGACTTCAACTTAATTGTCTCCCTTTTTTCCTTCCCAAATAAAAAGTTGCGACTTTTGTCTGGAATTTAACGAAGTGATCCCTCTATGCTTCTGTAAAAGTAATCTTTCCGGGAAAAATCTCCAGGTGTATCTCGCTGTGTGACGGGGAAAAGAAACGTCGGCGAGAATATTCACCGATCTCACGATTCGCGACTCTTTTTTTCCGAAGAACTTTCCCCCCGCACGAAGTTTCGGACAGAACTTGCGAGAACAGCGAACGTCTCGTCGCCGGGATAAGTCTGAGGTGCAAGAGTTATATTTTATCTATGAACGCGTGACAACCGCGAGAGACCACGCTCCCGGCCACGGCGAGCTCGCGGCGCTTACTGAGCTTGCGGGAAAGCTCCTCGAGGAGCGTCCGCGAGATGAGAGCACGTTTCTCATCCCCACTTGGTGAACCCGCGATTACGCTACGCGCCGTGCGCGCTGATTGGCCGGGCATGCGCCCGAAAGCTCGCCGAGTAACGTGCGTGCCCCCTTGGTACGGAGGGAGAGAGAAAAAGAGCGAAAGAGAGGGAAGAACAGGAGGGAGACAGAGTGAAGGGGGCTACGAAAGCTCTGCGATGCTTTTGGAGTACCGACTGCCGAGTAGTGTTGAAACGTTGTTGAAACCGCCGGTAGTGGGGCGACAACGCGACGGGAAGGAAGGGAGACGCGCGCGATGCAGAAGGGACACCGGGTACATCGTGTGCTTCGCGCCACTACCCGCGCTCGCACACGCGTCGAGCTTGCGGCAAAAGTTATGACCTCAAAGGGGTCGTTAACGAGCACCCGCCAAATTAGTATAACGGCTCGCCCTCCGGTCTATCCTCTCCACCAACCCCCTCCCTCTCCCCCTTCTTCTCTCTCTCACACTCTCTCACTCTCTCTCTTTCTCACGGTTCCTTTTACCCTCCCCCTCGCCTCGAGCACTAGAATCCTTTCTCTACACCTGTCTACGCGCTGCTATTTTTGACTGGACTCACCAAGTACTATCCATCATGTGTCTATCGACTGGCCCAAGGCAAATCGTACGCGCATTGTCTATCGATTCATTACGGCTCGTCCACTTTATGATTGATTACTATGATTTTTGTCTACAATTGGTATCGCAAGATACGACAAGTCGCCACTTTTTTTATCGAAAATTTCGAAAATAATAAAATATTCTAATTGAGGAGATCTCTTTGGAACATTTTTACATCAACTTTTCGCGCTTTTTTTTAATGAAAATAATATACTTTAAAAATATCCAGTATAATATTTCAAATTATTTTATGCAACATAACATATCTGAATGCAATTTAGAGAATCTATATTAATAGAGTTTATTATTTATATCTACTAGACATTAATAAAAAAATGCAACATTATTAACATTTTATGAAAAATTTATTATTGTAGCTTATAACTGATTGATAATAATGGCTATTTATTTTTTTATAATTATTTATATGCAGGTACCATTTTTGTTTTACTTATATTTTTTGCTTATAAATAAATCGATTACATTCCAAGTAATAAAATATTTATTTAGCATTTATTATTTTAAATCAATTCTTATACTTTATTTCTTATTTCCTATTTTAAATAAAACAACGAAGGAAATTATTTAATTTTAAATAAGTATTTTAAATAAATTTTTACTGCTGCAATGCTGATTAATTTCCACTGGATTTGACTTTTTTTATTAAAATTTAAAAACAATTGTATTTAAACAGAGTCACATTTAAAATAACATTATTTAAAATATGAATTTAAAATAAACTAAAATATTTATTTAGTATTTCTTTTTTTCCACTTCTTATTTTATATTTTAAATAAATTTCTGGAATCTATTTTATATTTTTTAATTTTAAACAAGTCGTATCAGTTATTTTACCTCTATATACGATAAAAATATTACAAGAAATTGCTAGAACGTAAATTTGAACGCACGATCTGAGCACTTTGTGCGACACTTTGTGTCGGTCATGATACTCTACCACCGCAATCTTCTCATGGGGATAGATAGTTACTCTCGAAATTACTTTCCATTACGTGAAACTTGGTAACTCACGAAAGAAGTAAAAGAGCTTGGACGACGAACGGGCGATCGACGCGGTCCAGCGGCTGCCGTCGGATTTCGTGAGGGACAACTTCGGAAATACCGGCGACATCGCAGACGCTAGTAGTGCAGTCAATATATAATGCGCGACGTGCTCCTGCATTTCAAATTACCGCACAGTACTACCAGCGACGAACGTGCGAGCGTTGCTTCCCGATGCTGCCGATCGCCCGGCAACAGCAATGGTGTGACACTATGAATTCGAGCAATTTCTCTTACTATCCCTCTCTCTCTTCACGTTGCACATTACGTTAGGATAATTATCATCCCGATTTCAGGGGCAACATGTTATTATAACGTAATTTACGTTTCGAGTCTCTCTCTAAATGCAGACTGTCTTCGCAAGCTCATATTTATAAAAACATGTCATAAATATAATACTCAAAATCCTATAAAATCAACTTCATTATATTTTCATATAAATATATATTAACGTATTTAAGTTAAATATGTAAATGCTTGAACTAAAGAAACTTAATTTAACTTAAATACATAAATACTTGAAATTGAAGAAATTTAATAAGTTGAACGATTAGTTAAGTCAACAATCAATTTAATCAAGTTAACAATTTTTTTTCCGTGTAATCGAAATTTTAAATACCATACTAATAAATACAGAAGATATTAAAGATTCTTGTCCTATTCTTATTTTACGTTACTTGCGTTGTTAATAATTTACCTATTTTTTCATATGTGTAATTTTGTATCATTATATTACATTTCATTAATCAGCTTAATGTCAAGGCTCCGATTAGTACCTTCGTGTGTAGTAATTGTCAATAATTCACGTACGTCGTAGTGGTCTAACTTAGAATAGAATGGGCGCCGTGCCTCCAGAGACATAAATAATTATCCAATAGCTACGCGGTAATGTGGTAGTAAACGCATGCACTACCAGACAAGCATTGCCAGATTCACAATGGATGGCATAATGAATTGAGATGTTAATCTTTCTTGCATTAGAGAAACTCGACAAATATTTGATAATTTAATTTACGACAAATTGGCAAATCGAATGAAATAAACTCTATACTCGACAATCTAAATAATACACTGAAAGAAAAAATATCTTAAAACAAGAAAATTTTACTAAACACAAAAAAATTATTTACTCAAATCCTAATAGCATATTTACTTGCAGTCAAGTTAAAAATTTCTTAATTGAAATATTTATGTAAATAAAATGAAGAAATAATTTTCAATCAAGTAATTTTTTTTGCAGTTCTAAAAAATATTTACTAAATTAAACAAAACCATTTTTATATTCAAGCTAATTAGATCTTTTAATCTAAGAAAACAATTTAATTCAATTTAATAATTTTATTAGCTTACTTGTAAAATTATTATTTAAATGTAAAAAGTATAAAAATATAAAATTATATATTTAAGATAATATGTCTATTTACTTCAAAGTAAATACATTGACAGAAATGACGTCTATTAAGCTGACACAGCCAGTTCAGCACAATTCAATGAAACATACACAGAAATTTAGTGCTCTTTTGTTGCTAATTTGTTGCACAATTCCGGATTTTGTTGATTCGGAGAAAATAGTGGCTGTGCTGACTTAAAATTAAAGCTAACACAGCCATTTAAAAAAATTAAAAAAAAATAAAAAACAATACAGAATCTTTTTCTACTAATTTGTTGCTAATTTATTGCTCAATTCCCAACTTTGTTGCTCCACCCCCCAACCTCTGATAAACCACCCCAAATAGTAGTACGTTAGTACAATACAATGAAATTGATAATTAATGAGATATCTCGACTGATTACGATTCCCCGATTTTGTTGCTCGCGATTTTCAACAAATCCGATTTTGTTGCTCCACCCTCGGCCCTCCAAAAGCTACTTCTAGCTGCTGTACATAAGCACAACACTCGAAAAATGCAAGTAATTGAGATATCTCGACTGATTACGTCTTCCCGATTTTGCTGCTCGCGATTTTTAACAAACCCGATTTTGTTGCTCCACCCTCGAGTCTTTAAAAACCACCCCTAGTCGCTCTATATCAGCACAACATCACAAAAGTGCAAAATCATGAGATATCTCGACTGATTAAATTTCCCCGAATTTGTTGCTCGCGATTTACAATGATTCCGATTTTGTTGCTCCATCCTCGATTCTTTAAAAACCATCCCTAGTCGCTCTATACCAGCACAACACCCCAAAAGTGCAAGATCTCAAGATATCTCGACTAATTCATTTAGTTATCCGCCAGTCTATTTCGTAATTGAAATTAATTCTTATTGCATATATTTTACGCGCAAGGCTTTTGCGTCAGCCTTGTATATGTAACTGAAAATAATTTTTATTGCATATATATTTTACGCGCAAGGCTTCTGCGTCAGCCTCGTATATGTATATGTAACTGAAATTAATTTATTCTTGCATTCCTCCAATTCAGGGAAGGGTAATCAGTCGAGATATCTTAGGATTTTACACTTTGGGGTGTTGTGCTGTCATAGAGCGACTGAGGTTGGTATTTAAAGAGTCAAGGGTAGACTAACAAAATCGGAATCATCGTAAATCGCGAGCAACAAATTTGGGGAAGCGTAATCTGTTGAAATATCTCAAATTTGCATTATTTGGGATCTTCTGACTTATGATAACTAAGGATAGTTTTTCAAAAGTCGAGGGTGGTGCAACAATGTTGGAAATTGAGCAAATAATTAGCAACAAATGAACACTAAAAGAATATGTAATATTTTTTCATTTTTTTTATTTTTTTTAATGGCTGTGCTAACTTAAACTTAAGTTAGCATAGCCACTGTTTTTTATCGAATCAGCTTGAGCAACTAAATCGGCAATAGAGCAACAAATTAGCAACAAAAAAGCATCAAATTTCTATTAGTGTTTCATTCGATTGTGCTGCATTGGCTGTGTCAGCTTAATAGACGTACGGAAATGGAAATCCCAACCCCAAGAAAGAGTTATGCTAGGTGAATGAAAATTACAAAGAATATTTATCTACATAAGTTATTACATTGATACCAATTATAAAGTGAATTATCATCTTGTAACTAGTATCAATGTAATAACTTATATAAATAAATATTCTATATAATTTTTACTCACCTAGCATAACTTTTTTTTTAGTATTGAGATTTCCATTTCCATCAGTGTACTTTTATTTAAACAGAACAAACAAATGCTTGCATAAAAATATATGATTTTAAGAAAATGTATTTTTTTCATTCAAAAAAATGTTTCTCTCAGTGTTCTTGCTAGTATTTGTACAAAATGGCACCAAAAAATTTTGTATTATTTTCGCATTAATTAATAGTAGATTTCTTACAAATACACGTATATATATATATATATTTAATTATTTAATTGACAAGACAAAGTTTATTTTTGTATATTTATACCGTTCCCTAAAAATCTCCTTTCTACAAACGTAATTAGGCAGTGTATTAGAATGGAGCAAAGCACAAAGCCGTTCTAATGAAAAAGCGTCTCTTGACTTCTGAAGGAAGAAAATGTTTACAGAGCCACGTACGTGAATCATACAGATTGCCGTCCGACGAATAGAAGAATTTCAACTTCAAAGAGGGAGTATTAAGTTTGTGATTTGCTGCCTGTCCGCAACACAAAGCGGGGGTGGCGAGTGTAATGGCGAAATAGAAAGCTGCTTCTCGTCGTTAGTCGTTCGACGTGTGGCTCGCGATGAATAAGCGCGTGACTAAGAAAAACGAGAGGCATAATTACGAGCACTCGTCAGGTTTGAGTAATCTTAACGATTCGTCGACCGATCCAGTCCATAATTCGCGTTTCAAAAGACCGTCGTTTTTCCGGGCGATGGTTTCAGCAGACTGCGGCTGATAATCGAGGAGAGCGAGAAACGTGCTCAACGAAGATGAATTCCGTACAGAAAGATTTTCGCGTCTATACCGTCGTCTCGCGCTTTGATCGACGTACCGTCAAAGCGACGTTTCACTGTCTCATTTCGATTCTGTTTTACTTCACCCGCATATCGATAACCCTCGGGTTTTTTCCAGCTTTTTACGTTTCTTCGATCCTTTAACGCGCGCGAACGCGCGCGCCTTCGAGTCCTTTTTTTTCCCTTCCATCGGCCCCTCCGGGACCAATTCTCAGTCTAGCATGGAATATACCAGAAGATGAAAGAAAGGATCCAGTCATTAACTGTCGTCGCGCCGACAAAAGGAGACGCGCACAGACGTGGAAGTACACGGATGCATTTTTTATTTAATTCCGTAAGAAACGTGACGGTGCCAAGAGAAACGCGAGAAGCAATAAGAAAGTGTCAATAGTAGAGAGTAAAATTGCAGTCGGTGGTTACACTTGGTAGGTATAAACGCACCTTTCTATTTCTCCCTTTTCCACAACTACGCGTATAATGAGTATTCTCGTATCGCATTTCTCTCACTTTTAACTTAATGACAAATTACTTTTTATCACTTTCAGCACAACTAATCGAAAAAAAATAACAATTAGCATCCTACCGATAATTCCTATTCAGTCGAACTATAAAGATGCATAACAGAAATAAATTGATATCAAGTTAACAATCATTATTTCATATACTGAAAAAAAATTTTCAAAATATAAAAATTTTTTTACATTTAAGTAAATATATTTATTTTAAAATCATTTCCTTGATTAAAAAATATTTCCTAAATTTAAAAATAAATTATTTTATACTAGCTAATATTTATTTAAATCAAGGAAATGATGTTAAATATATTTATTTGAACATAAAAAAACTTTTTCCAGTGTATAAAAAGAATATAAAATCTTCTTTTAAAAATTTGATAAACTTAAACAGGCATAACTTGCTTTTATATGAAAAAATTTTGTATAGTTTTATTTTTTAAATATACATGTATTCATCTTTATAAGATAAGAATGTTCAAAAGTTGAGAGAAAAAAATATTGCATAGAAAATAACAATATTAAAAAAAAAGAATTTAGAATTTTTAAAAAGAAAGTAGAATTTTTTAATGCAATTATTACCAAAATATTCATTTCTTTAAATGACTATTATAGCATTAAACTAAAAATATACACCCAGTAAAAGTTCCTTTAATTAAAAAAAAGTTTTTGATTGTTCCTCTTATTAAAATTTAAAAAATGGTTGAGCAACGCAAATCTTTTTTAAAAAATGAAAGAAATATATTTTTAAAATCAGAACAACTAAATTATTTCTTACATTTCTGTAGTACTTTCTTTGAATTAAAAAATTATGTTTAAATTAAACAAATAATTGATTTACTTTAAAAAAAAGCCAACACGTTATTTCTTGAAATCAAATAATTTTTTAATTTCCTCAAAGCTATTTTCACCTCAATTTTAAAAAATCAAATTAAAAAAATGATTTTATCAATTTAAACATAACTTTCCTCTGGACGTAATATTATATTGAAATTTAATATTATCAAACTCTTTAAAGATTTTATGTTCTTGCTAATATATGAAACAATAGTTATTAATTTGATACTAATTTTTTTTCTATGCAAAATGCATTCGTGTTTAAAACGCTGCGAACTCAACACCTCCGATTACGAATACGGCGAGCAATTGTGCGTCCGATAATAATTGAGCTTTCCGTTAGTCGATTGATTTGTGTATAAAGTGGGAGAGATTCTCATCGTTTATACACGTAAAGTTTCCCCACGCGCAAATACGCGTGGGCGCCGACAATCGCGGTATACACTCGTCGCGCAGCTTATCCGGCCGCGATACATATACACTCGCTCGCGGACGATTATCGTGACAATTTCATTTCGCATTATACTGTCCCCGCCACCCTCCTCCCCGCCGCTGCCACCGCCAACTAGCCAATGACTTCGCACCGGCCCGAAAACTACCCCTCTCGTATCTCCGACCGGACACCCTGGCGCTACATTCGCTAAATTTCCCTTCGGGACGTGTTCCGTGTGTATCGAAATCCCGTTTAATCGAAATTTCAAATGTGCGTTTAATCCATCCCCCGATCACCTCTCCCCCTAAAACATCCCCCTTTTCGCAACAATCATCTGTCGCGTGCGTAAATGTGCATTCGCAAAAAAATAAAATAATAAAATATCTCTGTGTAGTCAATATGAATCTGAAGCCTGCGATAGACGGATTCAAAAGTCGAAGCACTCGAGGCCAAATTGCCGTTAACGTTCCTCCCGCCGGAACTGCACGATTTTCAAAGCGATTTTTGTATCCGGCTTTCAAATTTATTGACAGAAACTTTTAAACAATACACGTGGAAAGCTATTAGTTTTTTTACGGACAATAGAGTTTATCGTGTACCGATGAGCAAGTATCAGCGATAGCTATTATCGAATTTGAAATTACACCGGTGATAAATTTTTTTTTTTTTTCATTTTTCTTTTTGTATGAAACCATCATAACCAAACTTGCAGTAAAAACGTTATTGTTATTGATGCTAATCAGATCGTAGGCGACGTGCACGCGTACGAAAATAACGAGGAATCGGATGGAATAATAACGCGATCAATTCGTCCTAAGAGCGAAACGTTTCTCTTTACTTAACCGAGAGTCGTCGCGCGAGGAACAGAGACGATGGGGATGCATACATTTCAAATCGAGGATTGCAATAACACGCACATTGTTGTGAGAATAAATTCCGAGGTCGAATTCTCTCGGCGGCGCGTCCGCCGCGCGTCGCGCCGATCAGCGATTTTTCCACTGCACGTCCGCCGCGGTGAGTTCGAGCGAAAGCAAACGAGCGCGACGAACGCTCGACCAATTGTCTCGGCGCCGATCAATTCAAGCCGGTCGATTATATTTTCCAAAAATGCAAACGACTCTATAACGCGTTCTCTTTTTCCCGCCCGCGCGTTCTCTGCGAATCCCTCTCTCGCCCTTTCTCTCCTTCCTCGCTCGCTCCCGCCTTTTTTTTCTTTCAGGCAAGAATTTTTCAATATTCGCTACACTTCCCTCGGGATGTTCCGCGTATCGATATTCCATTTCGTCGGGAATTGAGCGACCGACGTACGGCGTGGTGACAGAGAACGACGGAGGCGTGGTGGGAGGGAGGGAGGATGAGGCCGCCGTGGAAAAAGGACTCGCCACGCCATCCGGCTGAAAGATGTGACGAGACCATCGTTTACCTTTATCGTCGTCCTTACTTTCGTCATCGTCATTATATCGGATTATCGCCCCGTCGCTCTGGTTGCAGCGTGTTTCTTGGGCTGCTCTATTTGCTGCTGCCGCGAGAGTTTATCAGAACGTAACGCGCGCCGCGTCGCGTCGAGCCCGCGGCGAGAAGTGCATAAACGGTACATTTTTATAAGTTACAACGTACGCGACTTGGATGCAATAAAGCGCAGTTACAGCTGCAGCTAGAAAGACCGATTTTACTTCTCACGCTAAACTTCCCGGGTTTATAGGTCGATGATCAAATCGATCATGATTTTTTGGACCGTGATTTTATTTGATAACGTTTGATTAAATTCTTCATTGATTCTTTGTTGATCTAAGAAATTAATACTATATACATGTTGACATCTATACTGGAAAGAAAAGTTAACTTGACTAAATTTTTCAACTTGATTAAATCTCTTCGATTTATGTATTTAACTTAAATACATAAAATATGTAAACTTTAGTTTAAACATTTATATATTTCATTTAAATACATAAATATTTAATTGAACTGAAGAAATCAAGTTAAAAAATTTAGTTAACAACTTTTTTCTCAATATATAGATGTATACATATAATATCAATTTGATATATAGAAGATTTTGTGTAAGTATCGATCAATTATTGGTGATTGATTGATAACTACACTGAGAGAAAAAATTATTAAATTTTAATAAATATTTGTTTGAATAGTTGCAACGAAATATTTACTTACGGTACATAAATATCTACTCAATAAAAGAAATAATAGTTAAATTAAGTTAATGTTTCTTGTACTAAATAAATATTTATTACATTTAGTAAATATTTCATTGCAACTCTTCAAACAAATATTTATTAAAATTTAATAATTTTTTCCCTCAGTGTAGTAGATATTACATTCAAGTTGTGATCATTTCATTTGATTTAAATAAATATTAGTTAATATAAATAATTTATTCTTAAACTTAGAAAATTTTTTTAATCAAGGAAATGTGATGTTAAAAAAATATTTATTTGAAAATAAAAAATTTTTTTAAGAAAGCATATTCGACTTCAATATAAGTTGAATGATGACTAAATCATCGACATATACATAATATTTTCCAGATATCGTGATAATCAAAATATCAAATTAATTATTGATTTGCACCTGACCTCAACTTGATTTTAATATGATTTTAATATTCACCAAATTCTTCATCGACTCCGGGTTTTCATTGAAATCAATTACCGCGGTTGCGCATCTGAACGTTAACAAGTTTCCTTGCCTTCTTACACGATAATTCTTTTTAAAATAGAACAGATTTAACAATACGAATTACGGAAAGTATTTCGTATACAAGATCGCGAGAAAAGGAATATGAAACTGTACTAGTCTGACGTATAAAACCCTTCAATTTGCTGTTCGTTTTTCCTATTATAGAGCTTGCTTTGTACTAAAATTCGATAAATGAAATTAATGCACATGGTGTTTCCATATGGCGCAGTTACCGCACGAATTGATTTCATCTCCAATTTCTGCACATTTCGTCGTGGCTTTTAATTTTGTTTTTTCCGCGCAGACTCATCCCGTACCGCTACCGCTCCCTCTCTCTCCCTTTGTCTCTCAGCTGCCAGTAATCTTTTATCGCCCCATAACACGCTCGCGGCTGCATCATTTGCGCATTTCTTTTTTTCCATTCGTTTATTCTATTTGCATGCGACAAGGATTTGCTTGCCTGTGCTAATAAATCACCGGTATCCCTCGGTCTGCCAGGACAAAACAAGCCCAGCCACTATGCGGCTTGAAATCTACAGGGTGTCCAGTAATCATTGTACGATATTTTAACAGGGTACTCTTGAAATTAATTAGAGACGGATATCCGAATATAGATATGTCAGTGTCATCAGGAATTTCTAGATGTTACAGCCGATGGTATCATACATTCAGGTAATCGTACTTATATGCATACTGATTTTCTCTTCCGCGACGAGACATTCGTCGAACTTTGTTTTATTTTAATTTGTTTCAAAAGTGATGAAGTTATCAATAAATATGAAAAATTTTGAAATATAATGTTAAAAATGATAAATAAAATTCAATGTACTTTTAAGTTACACAAGTACATTAAATTTAATGTTTCTGTAATTGAAAAGTATATTTGTGTACATGTGCATGTTTAATGCACTTTGACAACATTAAATATTTTTAATGTACCTGCTTGAAATTTATTTCCGTTACATATGTACATTAAATTAAATATAATTTTTTTAATAGTGTAGAAATCGATACGACATAAGAAAACAAACGATTACTAATTTATTGATGCGTTATTTATTATTAAATAAATAAATTAGAATGTATTAAATTAGAATGTATATAACTTCCTATTCTCGTTTTATTTTATTTATAATATAAATATTGAAAACATCTTTGAACATGACAATATAATACTTTATTTTGGAAGAAAAGCTAGAGGAGCCAAAGCTTCATCACTTTTAAATAATAAATAAATAACAGAATAATTTTTTCATAAAGCTTTCATATAAATTTCATTTATAAAATATAAAAACATTTGCGATCTTTTAGTTTTTATTTAAAAAATCTTTGAACATGACTGTTTTTGTAATATAATACTTAATTCTGGAAGAAAAGCTAGGGGAACCAAAGCTTCATCACTTTTAAATAATAAATAAATAATAGAATAATTTTTTCATGTAATTTTATTTATAAAATATAAAAATATTTCCGATCATTTATTTTTTACTTAAAAAATCTTGAAACATGACTGTTTTTGCAATATAATACTTAATTTTGGAGGAAAAGCTAGAGGAACCAAAGCTTCATCACATTTAAATAATAAATAATTAATGGAGAATTCTTTTCATAAAACTTTCAAATAAATTTCATTTATAAAATATAAAAATATTTGCGATCTTTTATTTTTAATTCATGCTTTCAACTTTTTCTTACAGACAATTAATTTCAAACAATTGTCTTGCAATTAATATTCTGCTATTATCTGCTACTAATATATTAATAATATAAAACGACGAACGATGGTTCTGTTCCGTGAATTTTGCAATCTTATACCCACGACAAAAATCGATGGATATTCCAGAATTAAATGTATTAATATATTAACTCTCTCTCTCTCTCTCTCTCTCTCTCTCTCTCTCTCTCTCTCTCTCTCTCTCTCTCTCTCTCTCTCTCTCTCTCTCTCTCTCTCTCTCTCTCTCTCTCTCTCTCTCTCTCTCTCTCTCTCTCTCTCTCTCTCTCTCTCTCTCTCTCTCTCTCTCTCTCTCTCTCTCTCTCTCTCTCTCTCTCTCTCTCTCTCTCTCTCTCTCTCTCTCTCTCTCTCTCTCTCTCTCTCTCTCTCTCTCTCTCTCTCTCTCTCTCTCTCTCTCTCTCTCTCTCTCTCTCTCTCTCTCTCTCTCTCTCTCTCTCTCTCTCTCTCTCTCTCTCTCTCTCTCTCTCTCTCTCTCTCTCTCTCTCTCTCTCTCTCTCTCTCTCTCTCTCTCTCTCTCTCTCTCTCTCTCTCTCTCTCTCTCTCTCTCTCTCTCTCTCTCTCTCTCTCTCTCTCTCTCTCCTCTAGCCTATCCATTTCAAGGCAATAAATCTGTGAGGTTTCACATTTATTCGTAATATTTTTTCACAGAGATCCATTACCTTAAATTAAAATAAAAGATAATTCGTTACTCACCAACACGAGGCGCGCAGCAGTGGAGCTGTTGTAACTACGTTGTGTACGTTAATCTGTAAAATACAAATATAAAATTTAAGCTACCGTGCTATCCAAAATAATTAATATTTTTTAAAATTACTCGCGTGATTTGAATTTTTTATTTGTTGTTTCGTGTGCACATGTTAAATAAAGTAAATGTATCACTTTCGGAAAAAAAATCTTGCTCTCTCTTTCAAATACAAACTTACAAAATTTTATAATTAAAAATCTAATTCACATTATGAATAATCCAAGTGACTGTGAATTTTAAAAACATCAGAAATATATATATTTAATTATCGAAATATATGTATTTAATTTATGTATTGAATATAAAAAGTACATAATTACATATAAATTAAACTATGTACTAAACAATTTAAAATTTAAAAAATCCCAAAGCAAAAATCAAATAATAATATTTTACATTTTATTACTATTATTATCGTGCAAGGCAGTACATAATATACGGACGATTAATTTCGCAAACAACAAATGTAAATAAATAACAAATAATAGATAATAAAATAAATAATAAATTACCTCGAGGTTGCTCCACCGAAGCCCGATACCACCCCGGCTCTCCTCCTCCTCTCAGGTTCCCCCGCTATTGGTGGCACTCACACAACAAAACACACTCGCGAGAACGTTAATTACGATCGCGCGCGTGTTACCGAAATCGATGATCGCGCATTACTTTGAACTCCCGGTTAATCGAACGATACGCGCGTTTTAGGTCGCCGCAACGCTAATCAACGACGCATGGAAGAGAGAGAGAGAGAGAGAGAGAGAGAGAGAGAGAGAGAGAGAGAGAGAGAGAGAGAGAGAGAGAGAGAGAGAGAGAGAGAGAGAGAGAGAGAGAGAGAGAGAGAGAGAGAGAGAGAGAGAGAGAGAGAGAGAGAGAGAGAGAGAGAGAGAGAGAGAGAGAGAGAGAGAGAGAGAGAGAGAGAGAGAGAGAGAGAGAGAGAGAGAGAGAGAGAGAGAGAGAGAGAGAGAGAGAGAGAGAGAGAGAGAGAGAGAGAGAGAGAGAGAGAGAGAGAGAGAGAGAGAGAGAGAGAGAGAGAGAGAGAGAGAGAGAGAGAGAGAGAGAGAGAGAGAGAGAGAGAGAGAGAGAGAGAGAGAGAGAGAGAGAGAGAGAGAGAGAGAGAGAGAGAGAGAGAGAGAGAGAGAGAGAGAGAGAGAGAGAGAGAGAGAGAGAGAGAGAGAGAGAGAGAGAGAGAGAGAGAGAGAGAGAGAGAGAGAGAGAGAGAGAGAGAGAGAGAGAGAGAGAGAGAGAGAGAGAGAGGGAGGGACAAGGGAAATGCGTGTGAGAGAGAGAAAGCGACATTTCTTTAGAAAGTGATATTTTAGAGAGCGATAAGAGGAGAGAGGGAGAGAGAGAGAGAGCGAGACAGAGAGAGAGAGAGCGACGAGGGGAACGGGAGAGAGAAAATCACGCGCGATTCACATCTCGACGCGAGATACGTTCTTTGGTCCTTTTATTAACCGCCATGGCGCCGGCGCCACGAATCTCGATCGAACGAACGTCGCGGCGTCGCAGCAAGCGCGACGAACATCGCGCAGCTTGACAAATCGTTCACACGCACACGCACTCACGTTACACGAACGACACGTATCAAACTCAATCCGCGGGCTCAATCGTTACCTGTATCCACTGATTAAACGCATCGCCACTCACAAATCAGCCCGCCCCGTCTATCCTCCGTGTGCTCCGTGCCACCGACAATGCGCTAATGGTCGAGTACCTCGCCGGAGAGCGGCAACTTCACTCCGCAATCGCGCCCGACACTACGCGAGTCAACGCCGACGCCGATTAATAAGACGCAACGGTCGATTCAGAAACACACGATCGTGATATTATACCCGCGACACAAGTCAAATGCAAAACACACGCATTACTGACGATGAATGACGGTCGACGCACATCACGCCGTTTCGTCACACTAATTAGCCAGTGAGGGCGGGCGAGTCGCGCCTTTTCCGCGCGTTTCCCCCGCGAGGGGGTCACCAGCGAGTCCCTGCGGCACACTCGAACCCAGACGCCACTCACCGTTCGAGAAACTACGCGACCGGCATGCATCGCAACGACGAGGACCCTTGACGAGGATCGGCGTATCTTTGTCACTTCGATTCGAAACGAGGGAAATACCTGCTCGTAATGTATAACAGTCGATTCGACACGTCGTGTTCGGATTGGTTAATCGCGGGTTAACTTAATTGCCGTCTGTGATACGGATGCGGTCGCGTGCGACTTGTGTACGTACACCCGGCACTCTTTTTTTCGCGCTCGCGAGACAGAGAGACGGCGGACGAAACACACGCAGAACGGCACGCGCCGGCCGGAGTCGCGTCGCGCGAACGACAACATGACTGACCTTGTTTACGCGAGAGTAACGAGTGAGCAACGGGCGTCGTCGCGCGCGATGTGTATACGCGAATAACAGTACGTGCGTATCGTCGACTTCTGCCATAACATCAGTGTACGAGGCGGTGTGCCTCGGAGACGCGTAGCGCGCTCCATCTCTCGCATCACGTAATTACTTTCAGACGAATTATTGTCGTGCATCTTACACATCTCGTTAACGCAGATCCTTCTCGATCGTGGAGCGTGGTATAAATATTCGAATCTAGATCCGTCAAGAATGTTATAATCGCGGGTTAACTTAATTGCCGTCTGTGATGTGGATACGGTCGCGTGCGACTTGCGTACGTACATACATACACCCGGCGCGCTCGCGAGACGGAGAGACAATGACGATACATACGCGGAGCGGCACGCGCCGGCCGGAGTCGTGTCGCGCGAACGACAACATAACTGACCTTGTTTACGCGAGAGTAGCGAGTGAGTAACGGGCGCCCGTCGTCACGCGCACTATGTGTACGCGAATAACGGTACGTGCGTACGGTCGACTTCTGTCATAACGTCAGTACGAGGCGGTGCCGGGGTGCCTCGGAGGAGACGAGAAGCGAGGTTAAGCGCGCTCCATCCCTCGCATCTCGCATCACGCAATTAATCTCAGACGGGTTATTACCGCGCATCTTACGCGTCTCATCGCTGATCCCATTCGATCATGGAACGTGATATAATTACTCGAATTCAGATTCATCAAGAATGTTACGATTGGTAAGTGTATACATAGAACGGTACAGTCGATAAATGTGCATAGAACGATGTAGTTTTAATTCTTTCGTGGTACATATGTACCAAATATTTAAAAATTCATATCTTCTACACTGAGAGAAAAAATGTAAAACCAAAAATTGTATAATACTTAATACGAAAGAAATTATTTACTCAATAGATAAATAATAACATTTGCTTGCAAGTTAAAAATTTCTGAATTAAATTATTTATATAAATAAAATAAAGAAATAATTTTTAATCAAGTAATTTTTTCTGGAGTTTAGAAAATATTTACTGTTAAACTGTTTAAAGGTAATCAGATTTTTTTAATCTAAGAAAATAATTTAAAAGTTTAATAATATTATTAGCTTATTTGTGAAATCCTTAATTAAATATAAAAAAATATACAATTAAAAAATTATATACTTAAGGTAATGTGTCTATATTTACTTGAAAGTAAATATTCTTACTTCTATTTAAGTACAATGCTTGCATCAAAATATATGGTTTTAAAAAAATATATTATTTTCCGTTTAGAAAATTTTTTCTCTCAGTGCACGAAAATAAAGATAGCCTTTTTAGGATAACTGATTATGAATTTTTATATAATCATACTTTCAAAATTTAATATGGCGGATAAAAATATTAAATTTTGATAGATTTGAGTTAATATTTTAAATTTTTAAATTTTGATTACAGGTCCACAATCAACGATTCTAAAAACCTCTAGTAAGACGTGAATTAGATGCTGGTTATTTTATTACCAGAAAAAAAATTAGGTACAAACGGATTAATTAAGAAAAAAAAAACAAAAGATTGAATCTCTCAATACACTTTTCGTCGTCAACTTTGTTTCTTTGATATGTAATTTGGTATCAAAATTTAGTGCTTGTTAAGATTTTGCTTTTCTTCTAATGCGAAAACTTACATGAAAAAAAAAGAAAAAAAAAATAAATGTATGTTAATTCTTATGAATACTTCTCCGATTAAAACAAGAACATCTACGCTTTATTTCTTAAGTTAACTGTAAATTTAATAAATTAAGTAAACTATTTGATCAGCAATTTATTTAAAAAAACAATTGAATAACAATTAACTTATTAATACTAGTTATAATTGTATGCAATAAAATTAAAAAATAAAAGTCAATTGTAAGTAAAAAAACTAGCATCTGAAGTAAAAATCAATAACAAGATGACAAATCAATGTATTGATTATTGATGATTTGATAAAATATCTCAATTGAGATCTTCGATTTTAATTAATTTCCAGCTTATGACGATTAAAAAAAATAATTTTTTTACGAATGCAATTGCGAAATTGTTACATCTGAAATGACGTGATTATTCGTATATACTTGAACGATCATTTAATATATATAATACGAAAAATAAATGCGAAATAATTATATCGAATTTATTATTATACTCAGAAAGAAATTGTTGAAAAATATTTAGTCCGATGCATTTAACTAAATATTGAGTTAATTTAGAAATTATTTAATTGCACAAAAAAGATACAGTTCATTCATTAAAATATTTTAATCAAGAATTAATTAAACCAACTCATTATTTAGTTGAACATATCGGACTAAATATTTTAATTTTTTAACAAATTTTTCTTTCAGTGTATCTACTATCTACACATATTTTTTTCTGTAAATTGAGGCATATGTTTTGTTTTAGGACAACACCAACCAGCAACCTGCATGGTTCAGAATACAGCGAACTTTTCACTTACGTCGACCGGCCGGTGGATACTTGCGAAGGAAGTAGCGAGAGCTTCAACTTGTCCCTTAAGCGACCACCAATTGCTACTTAAAGGTACCGTACTTTACATGATCTTACTGCCTTCCCGTTTTTCCGACGAGAAAAGCGAAGATTATAGAAAGAGAAAAGAAAGTTATTTTAAATTTAGCATTAAATACCTATTATAATTCGTCGACTTTCATTCTAACTCGCTCATTTAATTCGCTCATTTTATAATTCATTTTAATTCGTTTTAACATCTTGATTCGATAATTATATAACGCAAAAGGAAGAAATGTAATTAAACTCTTTATAAAATTTCAATAAGACGGATCGAAATTAATTGCAAAGCAATTCTAAATAATGCACATTAATTGTAATTGCGGTGGCGCGACATGTAGACGAAACCTCGCGCACCAAAACCCTCGGCATAATCCGCGACGATCACCGAACGAACTTTTAAGCACGTCGCGCGGATTTCACAGCGTCCTTTTCAGTGTCATAAAATTTCTTAGCAACTACCCTCTCCCTCGCGTAAATCCGTTGCGCCGCATTGCTGTATGTATATATATATATATATTCATCCCTCCCAAGAAGAATAATCTTGCAAGCTGAAAAGGGGACGTGGAATGATGACTTAGTCGGTAGCTTTGCGAGGAGACCCGAAGGCGACATTTTAACGGTATCCCCTTCGCCGGATGTTTCATATCCTCCCTTTGTCTCCCTCTGGGTATGCGTACGCCAGCTTGCATAGATCCGTATGTGCACGAGAACGAGGATCGGTGCAAATCAAAGTGAAGTAAGAATGGTAGGGTGTCGTCATAGTTGAACACAGTGTTTATTTTAACACTGCGTTTCTTTTTAGGTCAATTCTGACGGGATTAGAAATTCCGATGTTTGAAGGCTGAGGGATTTCCTAGGGATTAATATTATCCCTATATACAGGGATAATACTAAGGAAATTAATATACTCTCTCGGCAACTTTAATGGCTTTTACGACACGGATGTTCTTTGTGGTCAAGTTGCGTTCAGCTCGCGCAAACCTGCAAACGAACGTGGTAAACGCAAGGTAGAATGCATATGTTCGTAGGTGAGCACATCTACGTACGTCTATAGCCGCAGGCCAACCACGCAAACATACGCTGAACATTTCGCAAAAACATCGCACACGCGAGAGAGACCCCGTGAATGGTTTGCGGACGCGCATGAAGCACCACCATGAGTGAGAAGCTCTTGTTTAAATCCTTCCTGGAGCCAAGAAGTCGCTTCATGAGTTTCTCACGTGATTTTCTAGATAGCATTTCGAAGTAAATAAATCCTCGGGTTTCCTTAGAAAAGCACGTCAATTATGAAAAATTTTGCTTTCTTTACTAAAGCCTTTTTTCACTGAAGAAATAGGATAAATTTAAACTTTTCTGAATAAATTATATAAATTTCTTTCAATGTTACATGTATATTAAGGATGTATCGGACAGTTCCTCCAAAGTAAATAAAATTTGGAAATGTGTTTAATACTAACACTTTAAATAAACTACATTCATATGAAAATTGTGTGAACAAGATTATATTTTTATTTAATAACATTTTTATAATTTATTTATTCTATTTGTTATTAAAAATTAAATTATTTTGTACAACACTAAGAAAAATCTCAACTTTTTTATGTAAATACTTTAAGTATTCAAAATGATTTAGACAAAGTTTTAGTGTGATTGTCTATTTAGTTGTTTTGTAAATAAATAAATAAATTTTTGTTTACAGAACTGATCTCTGCATCGCAATGAAATTTTACATAAATCATCTTGAATATTTAAATTTCTTAAATAAAAAATTCAAAGTTGTTTCATTATTTCATTATTAATTATATTTACATTAGAACACATGTCTACTTCTTATTGAAATAATTTTTTTATCCAGACAAAAAATTGCCGCCAAATTTTTCTTATCATTTTCGAATGCAATATAAAACAATCTGTAATTTTTTCATACTTTTCTCAATGTTTTGAGAAATGTCCTATACATCCTTAATATTTTAATAATCTTTATTATTTGTTTTATATTCTCTTTAGAGAATTAAAGGAGAAAATAGATTAGAGATGATTGATATTTTAATAAATCCTAGTATCTACTTAATAATAAATTCGAAATACGAATAGGATTAGATGAGAAGTCAGAATCAATGGGGGCGGATGAAATTAAAATTCACAAACGTAGCAGATCGTTTTAAAACGCGTCGAAAGTAAGCCTTAATCTGCAATTGAACGGAAACTTAATGGCGGACCATCGGATTCTATGGAATGCGGCACGGCAGCCACTTGGCAATCCGCTCAAATACGCTGCATCCGCGCGTCCAGAAGCCGATCGGACTGCCTATCTTCTATTCCATCTCACAATCCGGCTCTGCTCGGTACACCTCCCACGGTATCCTCCTCCCATGATGGTCGTGGGAAACCACATCCTGGCGTGACTCCAAATTGCGTGCAAAACCATCAGTGGTAAATGCGAGTCGAGCGTCGAGGAGCAGAGTGGATGGACAGGAGAGAGAGAGAGAGAGAGAGAGAGAAATAGGAAAGGGTTGCTGTCGATCGCGATCGATTGATCCTAGCCGCCGTACGTTGAAAGGCAATTAATCATTAATGACCTGCCGTAAAAGAACGGTGCCGGCTTTTACCGGGAGAACTTTTGAAGTGCGGGACGATGTACAGCGAAGTGTACCGTAATTCGGCGATACAGCTAATTCGCTGATAATGAAATTCGCAGCTGTTGTTCGTACCGCCTTTAAAAGCGCATTTTTTAAAACCTTTGCCTTGTATTCTCCCACAGTCTTATTTATGGTAAACGTCTCACTTATATATTCTTACATTATAAATCGAGTCTTTTCGCTTGCTTTAATGAAGTAACAGTTGTAGGGGAGGCGCAATTGTTTTCGATTTAACTTGAGGCCTCAATTTTCTAATAATTCGAAATGAAAGGTTGACGCAGTTGTACTTTATAAGTTCCACTTGTTGCCGTAAGTTACACACGAGCGATAAAGTTCGGAGCGGCGGAGCCCAATCGTGTCTTTTCCGCGATAATTGACTGTGCAAGTGCTTCACTGACAGCCCAATTACGCGCGAAGATACTTACAATCGAGCCAATAATTGTCGCCGACTGCTGGATAGCACCGAGCTGCAATATTCGTCGGCGACGGCCGATACATCGTACAGACGTAATTAGCTCGACGCCCAGCACTGTTTCTAGATTTCAATTTCGTCGACGAGCACGGTGGATTACTGATACATGATGATCTTCCCACGACACCAGAGAATAACGGTTCGCCCGCTACTAATCGCACTTTCACGGGAATTCTCCCGATTAGGGCGCTCGCTAATGCGTGTTACAAGCGAGTACGTCTCGTATTATGTCTGTCACAAATGCCGCATCATCGATGGCTGAATTTAAATTCCTGATGATGTATATTTATAACATTTATACGTACACGGGAAAAATAATTTTGCTAGAGCATCTAAAAATTTAGCTACACTGAGAAAAAAAAATTGGTTGGAAAAATTACTTAGTCTGATATATTCAACTAATTATTGAGTTAGTTTAGTTAATTTTTGATTAAAAAATATTAATGACTGACATGAACCGTACCTTTTTTTGTACAATAAAATAATTATTGAATCAACCCAATGTTTAGATGAACGTCGAGACATCAAACTAAATATTTTAATTTTTTTCAACAAATTTTTTTCCTCGGTGTATACAGATGTGAAAATAATTTTGTTAAACCGATTTATAACGTAAGAATATATAAGTGAGACGTTTAAATAAAACAGTGGGAGAATACGAGGCAACGGTTTTAAGAAATGCGCTTTCATAGGCGGTACGAACAAATGAAAATAATTAGAGAGAATGCTCAAGCTGAAATTGCTAGAATGTTAAAATATTTTGCATTGCCCGACATGTTTAAGCGTCTCATAATTATTTTGATGATCCAATAAAATCATTTTTAGATCTGTAACTAATTAAATTGTTAAGTACTTGAGCAAAATTGTTCTTTCCGTAATATAATTTATAATTTACATGTATCAGGAGCACTCAATTTGTATCGAATAATTCACGTTTCCATTTTACTGAAGGATCACTTTGGGTAAATCATACACATTTCGATGTTAATACCGTTTTGTGATCCACTCGCGCGCCGGCGAAGGGCAGAATTGACTCTAGTCTAGCCAGACGGGAAATTGAGTTCTGGATATGAAATAATTAATGCCAGCTCGCAGGCGACACGGATGTTGCGCGTCACCGCGTTAACGTCCTCGACCTGCTCTCCTTCGTCTGCAATCCCAAAGCGCGAGCTCGCCATCCCGTCCACTGGTCCCTCATGCCACACGACCCACACGACCCACACGACCCTTCGTTTCACCTGCGTCGCCTCCTGCGTCTGCCTGACCGCCGCCGCCACCGTCGTTTCCGGTCATAACTCAAAATCCCTCAGGTGTGCTAACCGCGTATGCCAGCGGTCACGTTGGAATGTTAGGCCGCGAGTTTCCACCATTATTAAGCCTCGTCCTGCGTTTGCAGTCCTCGCACGTGCGCTGCGACATACACATACGTACGTACACACACATGATCTCTCCTCTGCCTTGCGAGGCAGGAGGGCACGCGAACCATCATCGGCAGAAACGCGTGGTCTCACGACCCACGTTCACGAAATTCGTCGCCGCAGCGACAAATTCGCAACCGTGATAAATTTGTGGCCGTAATAAATGGAGCGGCCAGGAATAAGCCGTTGGTAAAACGTTCTAGCCTTGACACTTAAGGTATTACCCAACAATTACCCAACTAGGAACTAGTGAGAAGAGATTTTCCGTGATGAATTTTACAAGGAAGGGATGATATATGCAAGCTTACCGATTAATAAGAAATTTTCCCAGAAAGAAAAGGAGTTATAATGTGCGGTGATTTATCCTTGAACGGATGGCGATGCATATATTTCGATATAAATAGCGGTACAGAAAAGAAAACTGGTAAACTTTCCCGATACTTGGCTGAAAGTCGATCGCTTATCGGTGACGAAAATTATTAATTCAAACATCGTCAGTAAACGCGTATATTTTACCCACATCGACCGTGAATATAAAGTTCCGCGGCGCGTTTCCGAGGCAAGGCGAGGCGAGGTTCCGAACTTCTTCAACCAAATGTGCCAAATTGAAGCCGAATTATAACTTTCCTGTGATGTGTCAAACCGAACTCGAGCCTCAATCCTGGATGTAAAGTTCGAAGTCGACTTTTATGAGCATAGTTCCCCCGCTTTCATAAGATCGTCCTACTTTCTCCCAGTTTGAATCCCCCTCTCGCGGCGACCGCCGATTGATACCTGACAATCAAGACTAGAAAACTCAACTATTCTTCGTAATCAAAATCAAAATTTTTTTCAGTTTTTCTGACATATTTTAATTTTTTTCCTCTTAACATTATTTATAATAAATTTTTAATCTTAATAAAATATTAATATCTCTTATTGTTTAAATTTAAAAGCTTCTGGCTTTTAAAGCGCACAGTAAATTTAAGAAATTAATAATTTTTATATTTAGTAATATAATATAAATTTAGTAATATAACGATAAAAATATATATCACAATTTAAGAAATATTATAAATTTATTTGACATTAATTGACAGGAGACTTATTTCCTAAAACATTTCTCATAAGTAGATTGCAGATTAATTTTGAATTGACAAATCCGAAAACAGTATGAATAAAAAATGTTTAAAAAGACGAAAAGTATGTATTTATTTATTTATATAAATATGGATACATTAATAAATTAAAAAATTCGCTGATAAATTTACGATCGGAGATGAAATTATGTACATTATTATTTTGAAAGTTTCATCATACATTTCAATATTTGTAAAAGAATATTTTTAACCAAGCAATATTTGTTCAAATTAAATGATTAAATTAACTAAAACGTAGCTCTCATTTTGATACCTTTTTGAAAATCAGGTTGCCAAAATATCACGTATAAAATAGCATAGTCGTGGTAATTGTGTTTAATTTCTCAGCAAGCTTTCCGCTATTCCGTATCAAAACAACTAGAACTCGTCCATTCTCCGCGGCGGCTATGAATTATCTCGTTTAACCGTCCCCGCCGTCGTGTTTTCGGATGTAACCGCGTCGTTTCATTACGCGTAATAGAGAAATCTTGCGCGAGCTGCCGCGTGAGAGTTTGCCAGGCCCATGTAAAAAGCGACGAAAGGGATTCGCTCTCCGTAACAGCCGACCAACCGTGGGACATATACAGACACGCCGAAAGCTCGGTATTGCTTTTTGCCGCGCTAGCCAATTTGTCGGGGCCGATTCCGACAAGTCGCGGCAAGAAAACGTTTGACAAACGTCCGGATATTCCCGCGGTAGGGCCGTTGGGTTTCACCCGGGGTTTCCTGAACCTGAGGCCAAGTCCGATCTTTGCGAAAGAGACGAATGGACCTTGGAGAAAGTTCGACACCGTCGTCGTTAACGACGGCCGCATTAATTTTGATTGGCCGTCCTTATCAATTGACAAGCAGCCATCCGACGGATCGCGTAACGTTAGGCAACGTTATTCAGTGTGTTAGCTTGCATAATACGTTTACCGTTCGTATCCATATACAGAATATATATATATATATATATATATATATA
>QKQZ01051646.1:1759-14003 GCA_003595255.1 Solenopsis fugax
GAGAGAGAGAGAGAGAGTGGGGGGGGAGGAAGAAAAGCTCGGCGCCGTGCCCTTTAATCTTCGCCTTTAAGTCACGAACCGTTTCGCGACTTTAGCGCGAAATGAAAAATTCATTTCCACTGAGACGATGACACGAGATATGCCACCTTTCCTCCCTTCTCTCTTTCTCTCGCTTCTTTCGTCGTTTTTCCAGCCACTTCTTAATGTTCCGCCTGTCACCGTCGTGGAATTCATTACGGCAGAGTTGCGAGAGCACGAACGATCATCTGGAAACCGTTCGATTCGCGTAATTCGTATAAACTCGATTCCATGTGAGCGAACTCCTCGCTCTCGTCTCCCGATAATGGCACACGTTCACTTCCTGAAAAAATTGTCTCCCTCGAAAAAAAGAAGCAGTTTCTCGAGTATCCACGGAGTCATTAGAAATTTAGACGTTCAACGAATAAAGAGCTGCGAGTTGCACCTTTCTCGCCTTCTTCGCAAACTACGGGGTACCTTACGTAAGAGAGCTGACACTAATTATTTCCCACGCGGAGGCGATTGCTTCGTGCCTCACGATTTTATCGGATACCTGGATCACTATATTTTCCTTGGCGCGACCACCGCGGTGCCACTCTTTCGCCATGCACACACGTCGCGATTTGCATGCGCCGGACGGCGTTATGCGCCAGATAACGAGCGTATTGCAACGGGCGTCGCATACGCGAGCATTAATATAACGCGGACGCGCGATATGCGGCGCATGGAGGTCGATTCGTGTCGACTTTTGCACGCAGGAAAGTTTAACACGCGGACATACACATGGAAAGAGCCGCATTTATGCGGACGTGTGACGTGGTTACTCTAGTCGAATCGCGCTTTCTTATCGCGATATAATCTCATTAACAATCATTCTTTCTGTCGTTGGGACACGCAACGTTGAAGAAAAACGTATTGTATAAATAAAGGCTAAAAACTAAAGTAGAATGGAGGATGTGTTTATAGGAATAAAGAGTAAGAAATCTTAACTTTCATTAACGTAAAAGAGGAGGAAATCTAGATAAGTACATAAATTTTCGTGCTTTATTTAGTGAGAAAAAAAATATACATATAAATTTAAGTGAGAGATAAGTGTACAATGGTAAAGAGTGGTATATTATATTATATTATTGGTATGAAATAAATTATATAGAATAAGAAAGTAAAAGAGAAAGAGAGAGACAGAGATTGATTGATTGATCTTTATTAGCTTTAGTAGCTACATTGTGTAAATGTACATAAAATCTTAAGTATTACTTAATCTTATCAATTTATATGACTTCTAACTGTAATAATACTTCTATTATTGCACAAACTCTCCCTCTTCACTTCTAATGTATGGCACTAGCGCTCTCCTGAAGCTTTGCATGCAGTCTTAGCTCCTTCTTTATTTCATTTGGTAAATTATTATACATTTTGAACCCATCATATAACAACATTTTTTGCTCCTCTCTTGTCTTACATCTGCTTATAAGTAAAGTATCTCTTTGTTTAGTTTGTACTCCTTCCTCGATTCCCACTAACTCTATTTTATTTTTTAAGTAACTCGAACATTCTCCAATTTCCTTTTTATGTATAAAAATACAAACATTGTACACAATTCTTTCTTTAACCGATCAATTGCAATGCCTCCAACATATCTTTAATTCTTATTCTAATATTGCATCGTAATATAATTCTTATGCCCTTATTTTGCAATTTTTCCAAGTATTGCGTATTAGTATCACTTAAGCATAGTAGATAGACGAGCAATAATCAAAGAGAGAGAGAGAGAGAGAAAGAGGGGGGAGAGAAAACTAGAACGTCGAGACGGACGACTAACAATCGTGTCAGAGAGGCGAAATAATTAGTACTGGTTTGAACCCCCGTTTCTGATCGGTCCGCTCCGGGTTGCACGCTCGCACACGGTGCTGTCTTATGCAGATGCAGATTCCAGGCGGAACGTATTAACGTCAGGTACCTACAAACTTGCCCTCGCCACCGCGCGCGCGTACCTTCGCGCGTGCATATGGCTTTAATGGATGTAATACATAACCGCGCACGCCCGTCTACTCGGCGAGAGGGTATCGATACGCCGGCACGTACGTATCTACGTATACACGCGCGCGCGCTCATGTATATGTATCTTTGACGTTTCTCTAATAACTCCGCGAGCAAGAAGGGGCTATATCGAGTCGCGTCGTGTAAAGCGATTGCTTCGTTGGATCGCCGCCGGCGGGGCCGAACAGACCGGCGGACCGTTTAATTTCCAGGTTACGAGCCACGGCGCTGTACTTACTAAATTTCACGGATCATTAGTAGCCGAGTTATAATTAGGAGGTGATTCTCTCTCGTCGAGCGCTCGTGCATGTTATTATTAGCTCCGATATAGGCACACGTGCGTTCGCGTTGTGCCTCGCGTTCGTGATTTCATCGCGTAAACTCGATACCGGGACGCGAGATGTGTCTCGGAAAGCGCGTGAATTAAAGGAAGAGTACCTTCGGTTAAGATAATAGTTATTACCTGGAGGAGGCTCTTATCTTCCCTCTTTCTCTCTCTCTCTCTCTCTCTCTCTCTCTCTCTCCTCTACATCTCCTCTACGTTGCGCGAACATCCTCCGCTTGCGGTTAACCCGGACCTCGCACCTCGCACCGCTGTCTTGAAAACCATCTTTAAACGCGAGGGCGTGTGTAAGCGCCGGTATCGAATTTCGATTCTGATGCTCGATTGCCTGTACACTTCCCGACATCCCCAACTTGGCGGCTAGAGTTTCTCGAGAATCTCTCGTTATTTACTGTCATCCGGGTCCGGCTACTTCTTCTCCCCCCCCTCTCTTTACACACACACACACACACACACACACACACACACACACACACACACACACACATATATATATCTTTCTATCTTTGTCCTTCGTGACAGGATCGACCGAACAACAGATATCTATCTGGAGAAACCGAGGAAGGAAGATGACCCTTAAACCAGACTTCGTTGAAAGCTATATGTTTTCACTTTTCTACAGATGTCAGATTTTCTTTAATTTAGTGGGACACTTTTTATCAAGTTAAGTTCTTTCGTAAGAAGGAAAACACAATTTTCTAAGAAAGCTTTATGTTTCTTCAACGTGTGACATGTGATGATAATTTGGCGGAAGAAGATATACAGGTTTTTCAAAATAGCTTATCGAATTGCGCGTTTTTACGAATAATGTATTGGTAATGTATACATTTTTTCTTAGCGTAGGTAATGTATAAATAATGACATCATAGGGTTGTTTTGCCGTTGCCCCCTGGATCTCCGCTTCCTCTCAGATGCCGTTAATTTACTAATACGACACTGACACATGGGATCCTTTCCAATTGCTTAACACATCTTGACACGCATACACATGTACACAAGGATGCACAAAGCATAACGTTACGCACGATTGCTCAATTAAACCAAAATGTGTACGTTTTGTACAGTTTCGAATAGAGTTATAATTGTTTTTTAATACCATGTCCATGCCTTAACATTTTTCAATTCCTGGTAACACAACACTCGCGAACGAGAGATTGATTTTTAACCAGTTAACTTTTGAATAAATAAAAATTTTTTACTTTTATTGCATACATTTTAGAAAGTAAGCCTTTTCGTAGTTCTTTTTTGTAAAGTACATTTATACACAATTTAATTAAAATAATTATATTAATTAAACAATTATACAATTAAAAAAATTAAATATAATTAAACAATTAGTTAATTAACTAATTAACTATATGTAGACATTGTCAATGCCCTTTACGAAACAGACTGACTTTGTGTGTGTGTGTGTGTGTGTGTGGGGGGGAGGATGCGCGTGCGTGCGTGTGTGTGTGTACATAAGTCTGAAAATTGGAAAATAAATAAAATGAATTTTTTCGTATAAGATTTCGAAATCTCAGGTTTGAGTGTGCCGATTTTAATAGGACAAGGCGCAATTGAAAGATTATATCAATATTATGTAATAAATATAACAATGCCATTAGATTTTTCATGATAATTTTCGAGAAATTTTAATTGATTGTTTGATATGTAAAACCTAAATAAGCTTATAGTGCCGCGACGCTTGATTATGAAAATTTGTCAGTTAACAACTTTCCTCGAAAAACCGAGTTGCAGTACCGCTCTTGAATTTCTGCGATGCGTTTTAACGGCGATTTATCAGCTCCTACATCGAGAGGAGTTACGCATCAGCGGAGCGACTCTCTCTTCCTCCCGCTTGATCGAAGATGAACGACGCATTGTCTCAGTACTCCGTCCAGAAGGATCGTCGCTGGCCGCTGGCCGCTCGTAGGTAACGACGATTGTTCTTACGCGGGCGCACCCCCCGTATGCAGATGGGCGAAATGCGCGAGTGTACGCCGGATAAGCCATTATGCTCGCCCCAAGGAACTTGCCGGTGAAACGTAGATTCTCGTCGTTGGTGCCTACGCTAGCTCCGTATTATTATTCCAAGTGACAAGCCATTGTCGCGACGAGAGCGGACGTTTTCCGATCGTTATCGCGCGCGCGCGAAGCGAAAGTGCCACCGACAGGCGGGCGGTCGTTGTTCCGTAGAAAGTCAGTAGCGCGTTAAACGGTCCCTGTCATTCCACGAGAATACAGATGTTCGTCAGTTCAAGGCGTCATTCCTCAACGAATCAATAATCGCGCATAATTCTTTGTCAGTCCTGATTACCATTCACGTTAATTTCCACAAACGTTGATGGACATTCGCTTCGGGAAGCTGCCTATCTAATAAAAAAAAATCCCAATTGCGAAATAGTTGTTATTTCAACTGTATGGGTGACGCGTTATCTCGACCGCGGTGTGACTCTCGTCTATTGAGCAAACGACTTTGACGAAACACACGCGTAGTAAAAAAAGGAAGCGAAACGCATTGTTAAAAAAGGTGAACAATTTGTTAGCGAATAGATTGTCGGAATAAGACTGGGGGAAGGGAAGAGAGAGAGAGAGAGAGAGAGAGGACTTGTGGAAAAAAGCGGTAAATTGACGGGCTTACGTTACCGGCAGCGTCTATTACACTTACGTTGCGGGCTGTTATTATTAAGTCACCGCCCGTCGCGATGCGATGGTTACAGACGACCTCCCGCGCTCGTGGATAATAATGACGCTACGACTTGGATCGGGATAATAATAGCGCAATAGACCATGCGATGGTTACCTGGGGAAAAAAAAAGAGGGGATAGAAAGTCGTTGGGGGGAAAAAGTAAGAACGTGCTAGAAGAGCACGAGCTCGGAATCGTGTTGCTAACGTCGAACCGTGAAGTGAAGTCGAGAGGATGAGGCGGGGAGAGACCGATGCTCGATGACGCGGCAGTCACAGTCCCCTCAATCGAGGCGATTTGTTTACTCCGTAAACACGAGTCCGATCGAAGAGAGGGTCGTCCGCCGCCGTCTGTCGCGTACAGCGACGTTTGCGATCTTACAAGTGCTAATTGTCAGCACCGGTTGCTAAACTTTACGTAATGGGACTCTTCCTGTCTCGCAAAAAAAAAAATTTTTTTTACACCTCGCGCTTGTTCAAATAATTTTCATTAGGGGAAGTCTCTCGGCCCTCTTTAGACGGATGGAAAAAAGTGTCATCGAAACTTGGGACTTACGCAGAGTTGTAGCGTAGATTACCGTATAAACGTTATAACGCATACATATATAATTTCTATACCCATCACTTGACCGCTTTCGGCTCCGGATTGATTAAAGAACTTACACGAAGCTAGCTGTGGCTCGCGATTGTATTCGCGGCTGTTCGGTACTTAAACTCGTAAACGAATTGAGCGCTACACGAATTTTTAATTATGCAGTGCGCGCATTTACGATAACGCACGTCGTATAACGCGTCGTGTAACGTCAATGGGTACAAACGTTTAACGGGAGTAGCTATCGATAAACGATCATCGACGTCGTTTGCGACTTCAATGTCGTAACATTGCGGGTACGATGGCCGGTTAACGCTGACAGCCAACGCAGCTTTCGAACGGATAATTCGTCACGCATGCCCGATCACGTTAATCGTTCCGCGCCTTACGGCTTTTGACCGGCTTACGACCTCGTAGCCTCGTACACAGACCGTAGAAGTATGTCTCTCCAATTCGAATCGCAAAAGCGGATTATGTACTCTCTCCCAGGGCTACACATAATTCGTGCTCTCGACTGTCTCGAGGCTAAGCCACGTCGATTATATTCGCGCATATCTCGCTCGAAGAGATAACTTCCGGCGTTTTTGGTATCACCGAGCTCCCTCGCTTCATAATCACAAGCTGCAATACATGCGAGTCTCCAGGGTAGACTCGAGGTCTCTGCATACCAACGACGAGTCGCCTAGTTGCCTAGTCGCCGCCACCGCTGCCGCAGTCGCCGCCGTCGCAATTGCGTCTAATTAGCCGCTCGACCGCGCGCGGAATTGAATTTCAATCGTTGTAATTCGCCGATTCGCTTCGTGCGTGCGTGCGTGCGTGCGTGCGTGCGACGCAGCATCACACGAAAGTGCCGCGAATGGAGCGAGAGTGGAAATGCAAAAGAAGGACGAGCGAACGAAGGAACAAACGAATGGATCGAAACAGAAATGAAGAAGAAGAAGAAGAAGAAGACGAAGAAACGAATCTCGTCATTGACTCGCCGGCCTTTTACGGTTCCCCTCCGGCACGGGTCGTTACAATCGCGATTGCGATTACGCCGCGGGGCTTTCTCTTTCTCTCTCTCTCTCTCTCTCTGGTTGTCGGTTGCGAGATACGAGCGAGTGAGCGAGTGAATGTGGCTCGTAATCGCGAGCCTTGGCTAATTAAACGTCGACGAGTGATCGTTAACGATCCGCCGCGCCTCGTCATTAAAGATCGCGCTGGAATCTCTTGAAGCGTGTCACGGTTGCCCGCGCCGCGCCGTCGCGTCCGATAGGTGTTGGTCGATTCAGCGAAGCAGCGTGCATCGCACCGTCAGGATTAACACGCTCGTAAACGTGTACGTATTACGCGGCGAATACGCCGGAACGTGATACGTCGATTCGATGCAAATATGACATTGTTACGTCGAGATTAGGGGGACGAGATTTCTCGAAATCGACCCACCGTCGCCCAATAAAAAAGCAACTCGAGGAGTGTCGAGTCGAGGGACAGGCGGACAGGTCGTCGGAGGGTCGGACGACGTGCGTGGAACGCGAACCTAATCTCGGTAACAACAGCACAGAGGTAACAAAGGACAATGGAGGAGGCAGGGGTAGGTGGTTGGTGGTCACGATGCGACGCGACGGGAGTTCGTGGATAGATTTATTTAAGGGCGTGTATTCGGTGGAAGATACAATGGCGAAACGACACAATGTTGCAAGGAGGGAAAGGGAGAGAGAGAGAGAGAGAGAGAGTGTGTGTGTGTGTGTGTGTGTGTGTGTGTTTGTGTGGAAAAGATGGAAAGGGAAAGGACACGTATGAGGGGATGATCGGTACATTCGGTCGTGCCCGTACGAGCTTTATGGCCGACATCTGCGGCCAGTTTTGACCCTCTCCCCCGTGACGAAACGCCGAACAGCATAGGGTAGGGACGGTTTAAGGGCACTAACTGGTCGTGGAGTGAGCGTCGCGCTGTCGCCGTCGCTCTTAGCTGCCGCTGAAGAGTTCGAGAGGACACGGTGCGGCGTGGCGTGGCGTGGCGACTCATACGAGAGAGCTACGCGGCAAATCGACCGTTAAAAACCTTCCATGGTCTGCGAGTATGATTCTGTTAGTCGTTCGTCTCCCTTTGCCCCGTTTTCGCTTAGCCACAGCGCGACGACCGTGACGATCGTGACTGCCGTGACGAAATCACCCTCTTTACTCTTATTACACATGCATCGAAATTTTCGTCTTTAGTCGACGAGTTTTTCACGTCTGTTTGTAAAATCTCTTAAAAACGGTGTAAACCCGTAGATAAGTTTCTTCAGAAATATCTCGGCAGATATTAATAATTATTTATGAACGTTGCAACATAGATATCAGTCGCAGACTATCCGAGGAAAAATCGATCGTCGCGTTTAACAATGTATAAGCGACCTCGATACGACAGAGCAACCAGAGTCTTACCAGAGGGTCTTAAATTACCCCGCGGCACTAATATCTCGTTAGTTAATTTAGCCACTCGCGACTGACCTAAAATCGAATTTTAAGCCAAGCCGCGCGACGTCCATTTTAATCAATTAAGTCTCGCTCCAATTTAAACGCGCTCTATTACGCGTTTAGCCGCGGGCGTCTCGGTCGCGGCTATAATAATGCTTTCTCTTTCGTGCTGACATTAATATCGCGCGCTCTGTAATTTCTTCTTCCTGCTGCTATTAAAGTTGAAATGACGGCAAATTTCTCCTTTTTTCTGCTCTTTTTCCTTTCTCTCTCCCTCTCTCTCTCTCTCTCTCTCTCTCTTTTTATACAGTTACCGAGAATACACTTTGTTCCTTCACAAAAGGTTTCAATTAAGGAAGTTACTCGACACGGTGAAAAATGTCTAGTCGCGGTTGCGCGGGGCCTCGTGTATAGCTTTACAAATGTGCATTACGCGTGGTACGCGGCTCTCTGCGAGTGCATGGCAAATGCACCGGCGATGCACACACTGAGAGACCACTATATTCGAGCACGCGTTACACGCTGCGAGTACACGTGTATCACGTCCTGTATGCGGTGGGATGTGGGCCAATGGCGCCGGGCACAAGGGCGACGATGTTATTTGATTATCGCGCCCTCGGCGTTGCCCGAGCCGCCGCGCCGCCGTACCCTGGCTGCAGGGATAAAGGACGCGCGGTCGACGCGATGAGGAATCATCATTACCGAGGACAAATTCACGTTCACGACACTGTTTGCGTCAATGTGAAATGCAAGCAGCACTCGCACGTTGCAAGTGCACACGCGCGGAAGCAGGTTGCATCGTCGGCAGCAAGCGAGCGCGACTCCTTCCAGTCCTTCCTCCTGTCTAAGTATTCAACTTCTCTCGCTGCAACGAGAAGCTGAAACGAGACAAAAACGTGATCGGTGGCACGTCGGATCATTACATATCCGAGACCTATCACGGCCCCGATCGCGAATAAAAATTAATGGTCCAAGTTCCCTCGCCGCAAATTTCGCCGCTACGTGTGGTAATCGAGGGAAGAAGAGGACATTCCCACGCCAGTGCGTCGCGTCGCTGTAAAGCAGGTAATAATGCTTGGCTTGTCCAGTCTCATTAATTAATCCTCCACCGTGGAAGAAGAAAAAGAAACACCGAGGGCGAGACGAGAGACGAGAGACGAGGCGGCGAACAGACAGGAGAGTAAAAGAGCGAGAAGAGCGAGAAGAACGAGGAAGGAAAAGATAGAGATGGAACGATCTGCCTGCACACTCCTCCTCGGGATATCTGGTCTCGGGTCTCGGGTCTCGGGCCTGATCCATAAATACACTTCGCCGTGTTAATTCCGTGTGCCGACCAAGGGGCCGAACAACTACCGGTATTAACCGAGTCCACGACACGCGGTTACACCACGAGGAGTAGTTGGAAGATGAGCGCGGTGAGAGGGGGATAATCTCGAGCTCGGCCGTCCTACGTTGGCTGCAATTTGTCTTCGGGCGTTGGATAAAACGTCAACGGCGGTGTGTTATTTGTAATTTGGATAACGGTATACCGCTGCCAGAATCGCGGAAGGCATTTGTCAGCCGCGGCTAGAGTCGCAGCTTTGAGGCGAATACACACATACACATTACACACACGTGTGCCGCGACAATCAACATAACATTTTGCCAAGAGCACCGCGCCGTTGCACGTTGGCTCGCGCGCGCCTTTTACACACTTTTTGCGATCGGTCAAGTATTAATCGAAAGCTACTCTGTTTTGCTTCCATCAACCGTGTTAACGTTATTCGATCAAGTTCGCGAGAGGGTTGCTCAACGATTTGGTTAGAAATAATACCGGCCTCGATCACTTTATGCGAAAATTGACAAGAAAAGGATTATATTTGAAGCTTTAATTTAGGGCGGGGGGGCTTGTTGCATTATCGCGGAAAAATGATATGTGATTTTTGTCTTTTTGTGTTTTCCATTGATTTATTGACAATAATTTCGGCAATCAATTAGCGCGCGGTAATCATTCATCGGTCTTTACGTTAACTTTTTTTTTCGTATTCCAATACCATGATCTGTTAATTATTCGTTGTGACGATAATTAAAATTGATTCCTCGATGCGTATCGCGGAGCGAAGCAGTTGTTTGGTACATTTGCATAATGGAAAAGTGTCGGAACAATAAAATTCCACATTCCATTAAGCTCCATGTGTGTGAGGGCCGTTAGTAGCGGTGGTGATTCGGCATTTAGTTATTTTCAATCTGGCCGTGTGCGTGTGCGTGTGTGTGCTTGCCATCGTCCAAGAGCAAAAATATTAACGAGAGTGCTCTCACAGAGAAGCGCCCCGTCATTCTCGCAAATCTCCGCGTTGGCAAGACCGTAGGCCACGTCCGCGTATAAGTCATCTTGTGGGTCTCCTTTGACTCGCTTCTTCCCTTCTCCCTCTCTTCTTCCGGGACGAATAAAACCGGGAGGCTGGTCGCGCGAAGAGGCTCTCGACCGATAACGATTAATTAAAATAGCATCCTTCTATACTATGAGTGATGGTTGTGCTGGTAGACGGTTATGTTCTCCAATTATCGCGCGAATTACCTCTCGAACCAGATAGCAGATACCACGTAAGATTAGAGTGTATGAAGTTAGCACCCCTTTTTTGAAAATTAAAATTTTAAAAGTTGTTCCGGGTTGTTCTAACTTTGTACCACATTGTTCCAAAGCGATATCATTTTATTCCTAACGGTCTCCAATAAAACGAAAAAAATTATTTTTTTAGCTGCCTTCCCTCCCCCTTTATAAAAGATCACATAATTCTTTATCGCGATAGATTGTTCTAGTTGTTCCAAACATTCTGAAAGAACAATTCCGTAAATCGAACGAAAATCGTGAAAAACAAAGAGAAAACGTTTTTCGTCAAACGAATTCTCGTAGAGTAAATATATCCTCTTTTTCTTATTTTAATGGTAATCTTTTTGTTTTGAATAGTTAAATATAGTTTTGCAATAGTAACCTCGCATCATAATCAGTTCTTTTTCAATTCAAAAAATTCAATTTTTTTTATCTTAATACTCAGACAATTTAGTAGGATTAACCACGATCAGTAAATCTTTTACAGTAAACCTGTGGTCTGATTGTATAATTACGATCTCAGTTATCGGCGGTTTGTAAATATTAATTTAATATAAAATTAAAGTATATAAATTATGAAAAAATTCCTCCTTTTTTATTTAATTTTTAATTAAATATAAAATTAAAAATTAAATAAAAAAGGAGAAATTTTTTCATAATTTATATACTTATTTTATTTATTAAAGAAATTTCAGAATCCATTGTATTGCTTACGTGATAAAATGAAATAAATTTAAAAATTTAAATAAATAAAATAAGTAGGTATATAAATTATGAAAAATTTTCTCTTTTTTTATTTAACACTAATTTTATATTTAATTAATATTTACAAACTGCCGATAACTGAGATCGTAATTATATGATCAGATCACAGGTTTACTGAATGGTGGTTAATCCTACTAAACTGAGTATTAAAATAAAATAATTGAATTTTTCAAATTGAAAAAAAAAACTGATTGTGATGCGAGGTACTATTGTAAAATTATATTTCGTAGACCTAGAACTATTTAGAAAAAAAAAGATTACCATTGGAACAAGAAAGAGAGGATATTGGAAATTTGTTTGTTGAAAAATGTTTTTTTTTTGTTTTTTTTACGATTTTTGTTCGTCTTACGGAATTGTTTTTTGTAACAATTTATGGAACAACTAGAACAATCTATCGCGATAAGAAATTATGTGATTTTTTTATAAAGGGGGCCCAGCTAAAAAAATAGTTTTTTTCGTTTTATTGGAGAATCGTTAAGAATAAAATATCGCTTTGGAAAAATGTGATACAAAATTAGAACAACCTGGAACAATTTTTAAAGTTTTAATTTTCAAAAAGAGGGTGCTAACTGTATACACGCGTAAGATTATTTGGTTTTCATGTGGGCTCGATAGTTTCGCGTAGATGTAAAATGCCGAGAGAATTCTCGTCGTAAGCGTAATTTGGCGAATTTATCGGCGGCCGTTTCGAGAGAGTTGTACGCGCGGAGGAAGCTCTGGTACAGAGCGGCTGCGTGACCGTCGCGGTCGCCGCGGGTTGAGAGCACCGGCGCGGTTAACCGCGGC